>PVLC010019391.1:0-30718 GCA_004027655.1 Graphiurus murinus | reverse complement strand
CAAAGAGTAAAGAAGCATATGTTCTCCCTAATTTGCGGATGCTAGGGAGAAGATGGGGCATAAGAGGGTCTCCAGATGAAAAAGGAGAGACCCTCGAAAGCAAAGAAGTTGATTTAGCCGAGGGGGTTGGACGGGGGCGGGGGGGACACTAATGTATATCAAGGTCACTCACTAAACTGAACTTGAGAGGGAGGGAGGGCGAGGGAGCGGGGTGGGAATTGGGGGAAAGGGTCAAATGAGAATTGTGAGCACATGTATCATTATCAATTTGCACCTAACAAAGATGTATGCTTACAATGTATGAATAAAAAAAAAAGTGATGCTGAGCTGGGTGTGGTGGCACATGCTTGTAATCCTAGTACTTGGGAGGCTAAGACAGGGGAATTGAAGGTTCTCAGCCAGCCTCAGCTACTTTGTGAGGCCCTCTGCAACTTAGTGAGACCCTATTTCAAAAAATAAAATTAAATAGGGCTGGGGGTGTAGCTACTTCTCTGTGTTAGCCAATCATTTACGTAGACAATGAGGATGTGGAAAGAAAAGGAAACAGTGCAACCCATAGGTTCTTCAGCCCTTCCTTACTCATTAGTAAGCCTTGATAAAATGTGTAAATATCAAGAAATAAAACAAAATATTTGAGTTAGTTTTGTGCAAGTTTCATTATTGTTTTTATTAGGTTGAAATTCATATGCATGTATGAGCTATAAAATGGAAATTGTGTAATTTCAAAGACTGAATACAAGTTAAATGCTTACATTTGCATTTAAAACTAGCATTGCATAATATAGAGATAAATGATAAAAATCATTACCAATGATTTAAAATTTTAATCTTTGTTTACTTAGAATGACAATAATCAGGCAACAAAAAATGCCACAGAAAGTAAGAAAGAACAAGAGTAAGGAAGAGAGAGACAGATAAAAGGAAAGAAAAACACTTTACATTTCAGTATTTTAATGGCATTTATTGCTCACATTTTAGAGTAAAAAGGCCTAATATCTTCAATTCTTTTATTGGACCCTCAAGTAGCCCGTAACGCAATCCCTAACCTGTAATGCAATCCCTAAGGATAAACCACAGAAATTGAGCTAGTTATAAGAAAACTCCATTCTTCTTTTTGTGGGTCCAAAACATGTCTTTATATATTTTTGATCATTACAGAGTGCATTGTTCATCTATCTTATAAATTGGACGGGTAACAGATTACTTTCCTCTTTGATCAAACTCCCATAGAGCTAAATGGTTTGCTATAATGAGCAGATATGACTGATAATAATTTCCTTCAAGGGAAAATACAGGAAATTGAAGGAATACATTGCTTTTAATTTCTCTATGGTGATTGTATGTACATATTACCACAGTAGAAATAAAACATTTATCTTTGTCCATATAACTGGAAAAATTACGAATCACCATACAAAAAAGATAAGTCAGGTAAAATGATTTATTTTTGCAGTACTAGTGATTGAAGCCAGGACCTTGAACATGCTAGGCAAACACTGTAACCCTGAATCACATCCCCAACCCCTAACATAATTTTTTAAATTGTTGGTGCATTATAAGTATATATAGTACTGGGATTCATTGTGACATATTCATACATGTACATAAAATAATTTGGATAACTATATTTCCTAGTTAAAATGAATTTTAAAAGAGACTACAGTTGCTAGCAGGTTAGTAGATACAGGAAGCTGTGGGACAGAGGTTATTGTGCCTCTTCCTCCGAATCTATCTACTTACTTGCCTTATGATTCACAGAAGACAGTAGAAAGCCATAAAACAGAAATCCAATTTGATCTTCCTCCACATTTTGTTCTTACTCAATAGTCAAACCATGGACTGAAGAGGTAGAGAGCAACTACACGAACATAATTCATACTTCTCATTTTACCAATGGGATAACTGAGGCCAAAAATTTAAGGTAACTAAAAGTTGAATCTTATTATCGGAAGGATCCTTCAAGGCCTTACCAGATATTTAAAATCCCTCTACAACAACCCTTCTAAGTGCTTGAACAACCTGATACTCATTAATTTCCTTGTTTAGATTTCTCTCTCTTATGGAATCAAAGCCAATATCTACCATAGTTTCTGTCCATTAGTCCTAGCTTTTATGAGGCTGCTTAATAAAAGTTACTTGTTGGAAGATACTTATTATGCCCCAGCTAAATGTTCTCTTCACCAGCCTATATATCTCCAATTACTCCTTAATATACAACCTAAGTCCATTTAATTAGCCAGTAGCAAATCTAGAAAGAAAATTCAGACATCTTATTTTATTATTGTCTTTCTAATCTACCTCATGACTTTTAAATCATGATGGACAGAAATATAGAGTCAATAAGAATTTGCCTAAACAAGCAAATTCAGTTTTCTAACTAAATGGGGGCTACCTAAAACTCTCTATAAAACTTGAATCAGACAAGCCACACCATCCATATCTTCTCTCTCCCACAACTTACTAAATCCCTATATTCCAAAGATCACATATGCCTAAACAGCTCCTGGCCACTAAGTCTCTTCTGGTTGCTATTTATCTTATTTAAACAATTCAGCACTTGAAACGTTTTACATCAAGATAGCTACAGCAGGATAAAAGAGACCAAAGATAACTCCAGACGCTTTATCACTAAGGCAACATGAGACTTAGCAAATGTAGAAATTGGGGGCAAAGAGAAGAAAGGAACATAGAAATGGCTGGCTACACTGATTAAATTGTTTAGTATTCTGATACTTAACTATGTTTCTTAAAATTATTACTATCCTCTGGGGTATATGTAATGAAATGGTAACAATAGATATCATTTAGGGAATACTATATTGCAAACAGCTTTTTTGCACAATGACATTATTAAATTTCCTCCCTCCCCTTTAAGATAATTAATATTTTTCTCATTTTTCTGATGAGGAAACTAATATTCAGAAAAATTAAACAACTTTCCAAGATCACACACTTCAGTAAAATCATACAGCCATGATCATATGTCCCAGAGCCCAGGATTTTTACCATCCTACACTGTCTTACATAAAGGCTTCTATAGAAGTTTGCTGTGTGAACTGTGGGGAGGATAAATGAGAGAAAATGCACACTCTTTACGGAAATAGCATGATCAGAACTGAAATCCATTCTCTCTGACTCTTCTATACCTCATGATCAGGCAGGTGTTCAGTGACAAAGTAGGAAGAAATCTAGAGCTTAGTAGGTCAGCTAGATTGAATCTGAATCAGCAACATTAGCTAGAAGACAATGGTAAGTTTAATTCTCTCTGATAGTAGCTGAAGCAGAGATAAAGACTACAGTTTTACCCCTAAATACCTAGAACAATGTGTAGCACATAGTAGGCTCTCAATACATACTTGTAAAATGACTGAAATACATTCAAATTCTTACCATTAATGAGTATTTCAAACAGTTTAAGTGCCAAAATAATGCACATATGGTAGTGATCTTTATGATTCAGGCTTATTGCAACAATGTTTCTAGGAAATGTCATTGAAGAACTATTCTGAGAACACTATGAACAACATTTATGAGACTAGTCCTCTTCACAAGTAAGAACTCCAAACTGTTCCTATTAGGGAGATTTATTTTCTCTGTCCCTTTTTTTTTTTCTTTTTTGTGGTACTGGGGATTGAACTCAGGGGCATTCTACCTCCGAGCTACACCCCCAGCCCTATTTTTTATTCTTTATTTTGAAACTGAGTCTCACTAAGTTGTGGAGGGCCTCACTAGGTAGCTGAGGCTGGCCGCGAACCCGGATTGCAATTACAATGCTGGGATTACAAGCGTGCACCGCCACGCCCGGCTCTCTGTCCCTTTTAAGCTTGAATTTCTTCATTAATTGTGAAATATGAGTATGCCCAAATCTAGTGGCCTCATTTCACTAACCAGGAAAACAATCAACCACAAGAACTAACTAACGTCTAAGGCTTAAGGGTGTTAAGGTCCTCACTGAATTTTTAGAGTTCAGCACACAATCTTGTCTGATGCCCAAATACTATAGAGAAAATGGCATTTCTTAAAGTGAATTGCACTCTATTTGGGTAAGCAGAAATTTTAATTTACCACCATACCTATGTGCATTCGAATTAATAAGATTTAAAACTGCCAATAGATTTTTCTTATCATTTACTTTAATTCCCTTTTTGAAAATGCTTTTAGCAGAAATTAAATAAGATAGTGCCAGGATGACTGTTACATCATGAATAAATACCATAAAATCTCAATTAATTGTAACCCAACTAATAATAATTTCAATTAAACTTTTCCCGTGTTCATATTTTAGAAGCAAGACTATTGTACCAAGTTAAGCTTGTGTCAGAGGTTTATTAAAAATAGTAATAGTGACAAACAAAATTCCAGGGGAAGCCTTGAGGTCAATATAGATTCAATTCAATATCCTGCTTGCCTATAAACCAGTCCTGGATTATGATCATTGATGTCTGCTGTTAGAAGCTTTGTTAGTCCTCAGCTTTGAGGTCACCTCAGCCCAGCTTGGGAGGGGCACAAACTCCTCACCCAAGTGGAGATTTCTGCATGCAGATAAATCTCCAAGGACCAAATGACCAATAAGCAAGGGCCCTGACAACTTTCTTGTTTACCCCTTCCTTCCCTGATTCATCTTTGACTACCATGAAGTTTTTCCCTGACTCACCCCATGACTGCTTTGCTGTTTCCTATGATTAATCATTTTTACAATGTTTTGGTTAAAACTCTTAATAAAAGCAAGACACGGGTGGAAGCACAGGTAGGAGAAATATCTCTCTTCTCCTCAGCCCCCTCAGCTCCCTTCTTTCTTTAATAATGGTAATTTTCTCTAAAAATCATTTTGACTCCACTGTTGTTCATGTGAGAAACTTCTAATCAATCAGTAAACATCAACAACATTGGCTACATTCTGTCATGCTATCCTTGAGGTCATAAACTCAGGGCTTGTGTTAGAAGAGGACAGGATATGCTAAGAAGGCTTGTATACTAAAGTTTAGGAGAAAGCAAAGTCAAGCATCTGAAACAGAGAATATCATCAGGTTTTTCCACATTTGAGAAATGGTTTGAAAGGAGTCTAAAAGCAGTATTTTATAAAGAAGGATAAGTAGGGCAGTAGAAAATGAAATAATTCCAAGATTCCTGATGTTCAGTTAAGTATGAGCCAAAAAGACAACCAATTTGAACAGTAAAGATCCTAAAGCAAATGTAAAGTTTAAGACAGATTGGGGTTCAAGAATCCAAGAAATTTAGTTACATAAGAGGTGGACTTTATTGACTCATCCATTTAAAAAACATTTATCCATGTACAAAGCAAAAACTCAGCTACATGAGGCGGGCAGGGTGCTGCATGCCTGTAATCCCAGCAACTCAGGAGGTTGAGGCAAGAAAATCACAAGTTTTAGGCCAGGCTGAGCAACTTAGTGAAACTCTGTCTCAAAATGTTTTTTGTAAAGGTCTGGATAATCCAGAAAAAGAAGGGTCATGTGTTTTCTGTCATATTCAGAATGTAGGGAATAATTGAGATACAAGAGAAATTTTAGGTAATGAGGAGAAAACTCAATGGAGAGAAGAGGTGGTCTAGGGGAGGTTTGGAGCCAGACGAATTAATGAAGAAAACACTTCCACTGATGTTATTTATATTATGTGATAATACCAATGTCAATCTCCATATCATGCATGGGAAAGGAGAGAGTGGGGAGGAAGCCAGGGGAAAGCATAGGAAGTGCACTATCACTGTGAACTACACTATGTAGATATATAACCTCCCCTATTAGCTCTGTTTCTCTAAAGAACCCTGAATGAATGATATTAATTTCCTTTTTTTCTTTTTCTTTTTTATTAGCACATATTAAGTTCTTTAATAACTTTAATCTCAGTTTTCCCATGTATAAAAGGGGACTAATAATGTCTATTTCATATGAAAATTGAGATCATTAAAACAGTGTATAGATACTGTATATATTGTCTGACATGTACTAAGGGTTTAAAATGCTATTCTCCTTCCTGTTGAGATAGATCTGACACAATAACATTGACCTTTCTGACATTGGATAGTTTTCTTACTCTTAAAGATCTTCAGAAGGAATAGATATTTATTTTACATCAGTAGAGTCCCCTAAATTAGTAATTCTGAAACATGACCCAGTGGCAATATTAGATTAAAACTTGGTGCATGTTGTGTATGAACCAGAAAGCAAACATAGGAATAAAGATAGAGGATCAAGGTATTAGTAGAGAAAAGGAGCTTAGGAAAGAGAATGAGAAAAAATACTTTGAGCAATCTGTAAACTAACATACCAAAAATGTGAATAATAAAAAAGTAACCTCATTTATGTCAAATAGACATATGCTTCTGAAAAAAATTTCAAATATGTTAAACACTTAAAATAAAGAAATAAAAATATATGAAAGTCCCAGAAAAATATATTTAGGAGACTGAGATAGAAGTTTAAGTTATCAATGAAAGCAATCCACACAAACAAATACATAGTAAAGGAAATAAATTTGATGATACCCAAATAAAAAATATATGTGCAAAAAGTATCAAAATCAGTTAAAAGCTAGCAATATCCTGGGAGCAGATATCTAAAAATGGTTAGCTAAAAATGAGTAAACAAAAAACTACTCCAAATATATAATTTAAAGACAACTCAGTAAAAAAAATAGGCAAATGATTTGTACAAGCAATTTACAGAAGCAGAGATACAATCAGTAAACATATGAAGAAATGATCAAGTTACTAGCAATCAATGAAATGATAATTGAGAAAATGAGCTTCTACTTATTGCTTATTATTTGCAAAAATGAAAAAAGGATTTCATTTAGATTTTGTTAGTATATGGAGAAAATTTTCTGAAGGGCTTTGAAGAACAGAACAAATTGCAAATTTAACATTACTTATACACAATTGTGTACACTCCTCTGCATCTCCCATATAAAAACACTATATCTATGTCCACAGGTCATATGCTATATTGTTAATCATAGTCCAGCATATAATGTTGAAAATTTGAAAACAGAATATCCAGGAATAAAAGAACATCCCATGAAATGTGAAATAGTTACATTATAGGATAATATAAACCTTTTACTAAAGGAATGAACTAGATATACATGCAACAACATAAATTATTCCTACGACGTTTTGATGAGTGAAGAAAAAAAGTTTCATATCACTTTGTAGAGTGTAATATCAATTATGTACCTATGCACACCTGTGTACCAATAAGTACTAAGGTTGAATTATTGCTCTCATATATAATGATTTTTGTTTGTTTGTTTATTTTTTCTTTTGTTTAGACATTTAACTCCACAGAAAAATAAATAGTTGTTGGAAAGATAAATATGTCTGAACATGAAAACTCTGAAGTACATGTTCTTTGAATCTGAGAACTAGTGTTTTTGAAGATTTGGTGATGACTTATCATCACAGCTTTGGGAAGTTATATAAGAATTATTGAAGCTCAGCCTCTAGACTTCTCAATGAATCATGACAGTTTTTTCATATTTGACTCTTCTTTTTCCTTCCTAGAAATAATAGTCACATGGCAAACAAAATCTCCAGTATCATACAGTGTTTGGTTACCATGTTTTTCATGAATTGAAAAATGCAACAATAAAAACTAATAGTCTATGCATTTTTCTAGTGTCTGGAATTCTGATCTCAGTAGACTTTCCTTTAATTGTTTCTGAAGAAGACAATATTCCTCCAAGTTTAAGTAGGCCAACAGGTTTTCCCAGGTAATTTATTGCCCACACCTCTTCACCCAAAAGTCACACTTATTTCTTTCTATGATTGCCTCACAATTCAATAATAGGCTGGTAAGATTTTTTTACCTCTATTTCTAAGTTAAATTTTTCACATATTTGAAGATTAAGTAAAACAAATGAATTTTTACCACAATCCTACAATCCCATTTTTATAGAAATACGGCCAGAATGGACATCAAATACATTGGAAAGCCAACCAAACATGGTTCACTATGCTAAATCAAATAGACATGTTTTATACTGCAAGATTCCAATTGTGTTTTTTTTAATCTGAGAAATAATTACAAGAGTGTTTGGCAGTAAATAAAGCATAGAAGTCGGGTATTTCATGCAGCAGCTATTGTGGCAATAGCAAAAGAAATGGATCTATGCCCACTCAGTCATGAAACACTCAATCTCTTTAGAACTCTGGAGAACAACAGTTGCTCTAGTCCTCCAAGACACTGAAAAGTTGTGAGAGTCAACTCCTATCATGTATATCAGGGTGCTTGACAAATTTAAGTGTGTCTAGAAAAAGTTAAGTATCATCGTGCAAATGTAAAGTGCTATGATTTCATTAAGATGAAGTGAAAACTTCTCTTTTTATCCTTTTAGTCCACTTTCATCCTAAAGGATGATTTTTTTTAATATCAAGTAGTGACTATAAAATCTCTATGAATCAAAGTCACAAAGTATACAACCTTGTTCTTTTTTAAACACTTCTATTCATGCATTGTAATTATGCATTATACTCAGGGTCAAAGTGATATAAACATACATGCACACAGCACTTGGTGTATTTCCCTCTGTATTCCACCACACTCTTTCTTCTTCCCTGCATATCTTAGTGAGATTGGTAGTGATACCTTTCTATATGGACATAGCATTATTTGAACTGTTTCCTTTTTCAATCCTACTTTTCCCCTTCTTCATCTTCCTCCCTTAATCCCTTTCCACAATTCTATTGGTTTTCTTCCCACTTATCAGAGTCCCTTTTGTTCCTCTAGCTTCCACATATAAGACAAAAACATGACCCTTGACTTTCTGAGACTGACTAGTCTCACTTAACATATTATTCTCTAGTTCTATACATTTTCCTACAAATGACATAGTTTTGTTCTTCTTTTGTTGAGCCAAATTCCATTGTATGTCATTTTAATTTTTATTATTTTGAGATAGGGGCTCTCCAAATTGTCCAGGCTAGTCTTGAACTTGAGATCCTTCTGCCTCAACCTCCTGAGTCAGTTATTACAGGTGCACACCACTGCACCCTGCATGTTATAAAATCATGCATTTGGATACGGAAAGGACATTGGTTAACTCATAGTCCCAAATATATAATGCTTTCATAAAAGGAACATTCAATTAAAATGTTAATTAGAATTATAAGAAAATAAAATCCTGAAGCCTTTTAGAAGTTCTATTTTGTCTCAATACCAGGACACAAATCTGTCCAAGCCAACAACTTCCTCCTTGGGCTCAAAGACATTATATCATATCCAAAAAGGAAATCAGTTTGAGATCAGAAAAAATTAAAACAAAAGACAAACCCATTTTACCAGAGTATCCAAAGTCCCACATAATTTAATAGATGGTAGGGCTAAAGGCCGAAAGAACCAAACAGAAAAAAGTCAAAACTGCATATTTTCTCAGACCTCATATTTTTATGGTTGTGACATTCTGCACACTTGGCCCTAATTTAGTTATTTCAATGGAGATTTTTCCATTTAAATATTGTAAACTGCCAACTCTTCTGCATCTTCATTTATAAGTTAGCTAGAACTTGCCTGTCTGTTGGCAAAGCTAAACCATATAGTATTTACTAATTGTTAAAAAAATGTTTGGGGAATTATGTAAGAAAGATGGTAAAATAGGAATATCTAATGCTGGATTTGTAAAATATACTTTGTGGGGAACTAAACAGGGTGGCCACACCTGCCACAGGGAAATGGAAACTTAAGCTACAAGCAAGGGTGGCACTGAGAAGAAGTGAGGAGGGTGGAGATTGGACTTGTTTTGAAGAAGAGCTGATTGGACGCATACGCTTCTGTGTGCGTGGGCAGTGCGTGATCAAAGTCTGGATTGGATCCGGCTCAGCATGGACTGACTGACCTTTACGCCGATAGGCTTAAGCATCTCATGATTGCTAATGGCACCTGCCCCTGAGCCTTACTTAAACCCTGCACTGCGGGACAATAAATGGAAGAGCTCTTGATACTCTGTCCCCGCTGTGGTTCATTTGGGGCTTGGGCACGGCACAGTCTTCCCTTTCCCGGGGACCCACCAATGGGCATTTCCCAGGGCTGAGGGGCGATCGCGGGTAAGGGGCAAATGGTGGGTTCCTGACAACTGGTATTTCTGCCCAGTTGCTGACTGTCGCCTGCGTGGGACGCTCTGAAAGTGAAACCGCCTCGGAGAGGAGCCCGGCTGCCTCACCTTGGAGAAGGACGTGAGTATTCTTTCCATCCTCGGGCTAAGCGCTCAACAAGGGAGATTTGACCAATATAATTAAACATGGGTGCAACTCCTTGTCCACCAGAGAGAGGTTCAAAAGGGGGAGGACCCCCCCCGAGATTTTACCCCACGGTGTCTGCCCTTAAGGCTTGTTTTGGGGGCCATTATTCCTCCTCGTCCGCCAGGGGCGAGGAGGGCTCTCCCGGCCAGGAAGAAGGAGCATAGGTGGCCTTCGACGCTGAGAGAAAAGTCAAGCTGTCTGTAAAAGCCTCGGTCTTGGAGAGCAGGGATTCCCTTGACTCAGGGGATGGAAAAAAGCTCCATGCTGAAAAGAGTAGGGGGCCCCCTGGGACCTGTATACTCCCCTGGCCTGGATGGCCTCTGCCAGACCCCATCAAGGAGGGGCCTCAGGCCCCCCCCAGAGGAGGTGGGGACCCCCAGGTCTAAGGGCCTGTCCGACACTGGCACAAAAGCCCTCTCTGGGGACCTTTATCCCCCTTTTGTCTGGGTGGTGTCAAGCCCCCTTCAGGGAGGCCTGCCCCACTGCAACGGAGCCCCCCCCCCCTTATGACCCTGGAGAATCCCTGCTGCAGACCTTTCCAGTCAATCTAAACCCCACCCCAGCTCGACTGGACCCTTGGTACCCTTGGGAGCCTCCGGACTTAAAGGAGTTAAAAAAGGCAGTTAATGAGGATGGTCCTAATTCCCCCTGGGCTGAGACTATTTTGCAAGGGCTGACTCACCAACCCTGTACCACCCAAGACTGAAAAAATCTGTGTAAGGCGGTCCTTCCAAGTGGGACCTACATAAAATGGTATGCCTTCTTTAAGGAGGAGTGCCATAGCCAAGCAGAAAGGAATGCAGAAGCTCAACCTCCCGTCGTGCTTACTTATAGTCATCTTTCGGGGACAGGGGATCAATTCACCACTGGGGCCCAACAGGCAGCCCTGCCGGCCCCTTACCTAGACCAGATAAGGGGCATTGTTTTGGTGGCTTGGCAAAAGTTGGAGGAGGGGCCCACTGAGTCTCCAATTTCTGGTATCACTCAAAAACCCGGGGAGGACTTATCCTCCTTTATCGATAGAGTGGAAAAGAGTCTTCAAAGAAAATTGACCCCTGTCCCCTTACAGGATGAATTTGTCAAAATGCTGGTTTGGGAAGGCATGCATTTAGACCATAGGCTAGCATGTTCTGGGTTAAAAAATCAGTCAAAGGAAAGATGGATCATAGCCTGTCAAGACGTAGGGACCCAAAGTCACCAGGCATCAGCCCTGTCCACTGCCTTGACTGCTCAAACCCAACAGTTATCTCAATTAATGCTTCAGGCCAGGGAGCCCCCTCCCAAGCGGACCCCTCAAGGGGAAACTGTTTTGGGTGCGGGCAGCCTGGGCACTTCAAGAAAGAATGCCCTAAACAAGGGACCCTGGGGAAAGGGCCCAGGGTGCCTCCTAGCCCGTGCCCTCGATGTGGGAAGGGATTCCACTGGAAGGCAGAATGCTGTTCTTGCTTTAATAAGGATGGAAAACCTTTAAACTAGGGGCGGGGCAACCTCCAGTCCTGTCACCCAAAGGAGGTGGTGACAACCTTCCCCCACAGGGATGGGGGAATATTCCCCTGGGGCACTAGCTGAAAGGAGGCCCCTCTGTGGCTAACTGGACTGTGCCCAATGTCCCCGGGCTTTGCCCCAAAATTGACATGACTACAGGAGAAAAAAGGTTCAGATGCCTAATTGATACAGGGGCCGATTGCACCATCCTCAGGGAAGAAGAGGTCCCCTCGTCTTGGACCCTTGTGCCTGGCCCCCCCATATTGGGAGTGGGGGGAATGATTACCACCAAAAAGACTAAATACTGGCTCCCCTGGAGAGATCCATCAGGGGGAACTGGGGAAGTACAACCGTTGGTGACTCCGAGGCTTAATGCCAATCTGCTAGGACAAGAAGTCTTGGGTGACACAGATGCTTTTATTACTACGGACCACAAGGGCTTTTATGACTATATCATGGATGAGTAGGAATACCAACAACAGTTTGAGTGTTCTAAGGCT
This sequence comes from Graphiurus murinus, assembly GCA_004027655.1. Classification (NCBI taxonomy): domain Eukaryota; kingdom Metazoa; phylum Chordata; class Mammalia; order Rodentia; family Gliridae; genus Graphiurus; species Graphiurus murinus. The sequence continues at coordinate 18,481 of PVLC010019391.1, read as the reverse complement.
CAAACTCCCCAATGCATAATTATAGAGGGGATCCTGATTTTGACAGAATTAGACAAGGAGACAGCCCTGCAAGATTCCGGCCTCACCCCCAAGCCTAAAGGCCACTGTTCCATCAGCCTTTCCTATTATCTGGCTCTCAGATGACCCCATCTGGGTGAAACAGTGGCCCTTCCCTCTAGATAAGTTAACTGCCTTACACAGTCTTGTAAAAGAACAGCTAAAGCTGGGACATATTAGGCCTTTGGTCAGCCCTTGGAATACTCCCATCTTTGTTGTCTGAAAGTCTTCTGGAAAGTGGTGGATGATGCAGGATCTTAGAGAAATAAATAAAACTATGAAGATACAAGGAACCCACCTTAGGGGACTTCCTTGGGTTCCAGCCATCCCTTCTAATTTCTATTTAATGGTAATGGATCTTAAGGATTGTTTTTTGTTTTTTTTCTATTCCCCTCCACAAAAAGGACTGTGAACGATTCGCCTTCTCCATCCCTTCCATCAATTAGGAGGGACCGGACTCCAGATTTGAGTGGGTGGTCCTCCCTCAAGGGATGGCTAACAGCCCATCCTTCTGTCAGAGATTTATCCAACAGGTACTGTTTCCCTGGAAAGAGGCTCCTGGTACCCTGTGTTACGTGTATATGGATGATCTCATTATAGGAGCCAATTCCCCAGAAAAGTTACATATCTGTGGTAATCAAATTATTAGTGCCTTGGCGGAGGCGGGTCTCCATGTGTCTCCTGACAAGACCCAAACTGTTCCACCTTTTATCATCTTAGGTACCCAATTGGATCCTCCCACTGTTAAGAATAAGGCCCCCCAGCTGATGATTCGGCCCAACTCATTAGTTCAGCTTCAGAGGCTCCTGGGGGAAATAAATTGGCTCCAGCCCTGTATCCCAGTGTCTATGGGGATTCCCGCTCCCCTCTTTGAGCTACTTAAAGGAGCCCAACCCCATTCAGTCATCCCGTTGTGCCCTGAGCACCAGGAAATATTGTGGGAGGTTAATAAAGCCCTTAAAGACCATCAGCTGGGGCAATATGACCCCAATCTCCCCGTGACTCTGAGTATATTCGAGGCCAATCAGATGGCCCCAGCTGCCATCGTTCAAGAGGGGAAGCCCCTCTTATGGGTCCAGGTATCCCTGGGAAGCACCACACACTGTCTCCCCTTCTCAGACCAAATTGCTGACGTTATCATCAAAGGGTGACAACTATCTATCTGTCATTTTGGATGTGACTTAGATACTATTATAATCCCATGTAGGCTAAAGGATTTTCAATGGATGGGCACCCAAAATCTTCAGATACCTCTATCGTTATAGGGATATGTAGGCCTTTTAGATCGCCATCACGGCCCATCTAGATGGATCCCTGCTTTCTCTAGATTAGAATGGCATTTTGGGAGTGTCTTCTCTCCCTGCCCTCTTCCAGAGGCTACCTGTGCATTCACTGATGGGGGGCACATGGGAGTGGCCTGTGTAATATACCAGGGAGATTGCCCTCCCCTCTCTTATGTCCAGGTATGCTCTGGCTCTCCCCAACTCAAGGAGTTGATAGCTGCCTCTATAGCAATAAAAAATGTTCCTGAACCCCTTAATCTTTTTACTGATAGCCTGTACTTGGCTAATCTGCTTCCAAACCTCCCTGGAGCCTTAATAAAATGGGACCAAAATCCTTTAACCCCTGCCATGGTGCAACTGAGAGACCTAATTGAGGCAAGGTCAGAGCCCATATTTGTTAACCATTTAGGGCCCATTTGAGACTCCCTGGTTTCTTATCTGAAGGCAATAACCTTGCTGACAGGGAAGCCTCCTCCTGGGCCTATGACAGGTAAAAGAATCTCCTTCTGATCTTCAAGAATTAACCCATGTTAACTGGAGTGGGCTTAGGGCCAGATTCCCTAATGTCCCTACTGGCCATCTCAAAGCCATAGAGAAAACTTGTGATAAATGTCAACCCTTTTTACAGATCCCCCCACTTCAATCCCAGGGCATCAACCCTAGGGGATTAAAGTCCAATGTTATCTGGCAAACTGATGTGACCCATTACCCCCCTTTTGGAAGACTTAAATACATCTTTGTTACCATAGACACCTACTCACATGCTCTTTGGGCTTCTGTCCACTCAGGGGAAAACTCTAAACACTTAAAAAAAAACATTGACTCCAATGCTTAGAGGTATTGGGACTCCCCTGTCAGGTTAAGACAGACAATGGACCCTGCTTTGTAAGTAAAGCTACGCAAGAGTTCTTGGATCTCTGGCATATTCAACATATTATGGGCATTCCATACAATCCTACCGGACAAGCTATAATAGAACAAGCACATCAAAGTATCAAAAATCAATTAATAAAACAAAAAGGGGGAGTCTCCCCCCAGGAAAAACTCAATATGGCACTAATAACCTTAAATATTTTAAATTTTTATAAAAATGAAGATATGCCTCGAATGCTAAAACATTGACAACCATTAACACCCACTAAGCCACAACAAGCTAGGTGGAAAGACCCGCTTACAGGCCAATGGCAAGGCCCCGACACACTTCTTACCATTGGAAGAGGGTATGGGTGTGTTTTCCCTCACAATCAACCTAAGCCCATCTGGTTACCTGCAAAAAATATAAAGTTAACTCTTAACCCAAGCCAGGACTAAAAACCTGAGCACCGTCTTCTCTTGCAGGAGGGACGCTCCAACCAAGATCAACCTGAGACTGTCCAATAAGTATCATACTCTTCCCAGTCCACACCTTGTTCAATCTTATTATAATGAGGCCCTTAATGATATCGGGCCTCATGACTCTAACCGCCACGTACTGTCATGGCACTAAGGACACCCTCAGATATTTATACCTCTGGGGAGTGACACTGATTCCCTGCCAAGATTATTAAGTAGTAATCCCACATGGGGGCTTCCTGCTACAAGAGAAGAACCATGGGCCTCACAAACCAATCTGTCAGTTACCTGCAACGAAACAATAGCTTGCTTTGATTTTGAGTTTATAAAATTGACTTCAAATGACTTACAAGGACCTCAAAATTATAGTGAGGATACATGGTGGCCTCAGCTTATCAAATTGGCCAACTCCTCATGGAGAGAGAGGGGCCTATATAATCAAATTGTCCTCAGACACTTGTGCCTCAAAAATTTTACGGAACTGGCCTTAAATCCCCGACCAAAATGGGAATGTACACAGGGTAACGACTACCAACCAGCCCTTCCATTGCTCCCAATGTGTAAGTCTTACTACCTGGAAACATCTGAGTCCCCCATGGTTCCATCATCTATCAAAATGATGTCAATAACACCAAAATAGTTATTTTGCCAGAAGTAAATTTCTTACAAAGAGTCTGGGGAAAAAAAATGACGGGGATGTTCTCGTGGGAAAATCTGGTTCTGTGGGGCACCGCCATTGTTGTCACTATCATTCTAGTAGTCTTATGGAAGGTAATTACCTGTATAAAAATAATCATCAACAGGCTTCGTCTAAGCTAACCAGGTTGGCCCAAATAATAAGCGATCGAGATATACTGCCCAGAGATTCTTGGGCCTTTGTGGCCTTGTCTCAGTTGGAACATTGATGCATTAACCTCTCAGAATGTTTGTCTTCTTCCCTCCCCAAAGTTAGGTTGCTGCTGCTGCTGCTCGCTATGCCCAGGATGAGTACTGACTGCTCCTGATTCTCCCCTCCTCCTTCTCGCCCGGTTTCCTGTGCCCCTCTCCCCTCCCCCAGGGGTGATCTCTAGCCGGGATACCTCCTGAGAAGGCCTCTATTCCTCATTATTGGCTGAAATGGTAGTCAATGACGGGTAAGATCTCCCGAAAGATGGAAACAACCTAAGACAGACACATTCCCCATGGAATAAGAGCCCCTCTATAAAACAAAAATGGGGAGATGTGGGAGACTAAAAGGGGTGGCCACACCCGCCACCGGGAAATGGAAACTTAAGCTACAAGGAAGGATGGCACTGAGAGGAAGTGAGGAGGGTGGAGACTGGACTTGTTTTGAAGAAGAGCTGATTGGACTGGACACATATGCTTCTGTGTGCATGGACAGTGCGTGATCAAAGTCTGGATTGGATCCAGCTCAGCATGGACTGACTGACCTTTACGCTGATAGGCTTAAGCATCTCGTGATTGCTAATGGCACCTGCCCCTGAGCATTACTTAAACCCTGCACTGCAGAACAATAAATGGAAAAGCTCTTGATACTGTCCCTTCCATGGTTCATTTGGGGCTTGGGCACAGCGCAGTCTTTCCTTTCCCAGGGACCCACCAATGGGCATTTTCCAGGGCTGAGGGGTGATCGTGGGTAAGGGACAAAGGATGGGTTCCCGACAGATACTTCAATTTTAAAAGTCATACATATATAAAAATATATTCACAAGAACTGATGAATCCATGTAAGATATACCACCTGGATGGATCAAATAAATAAAAAGACAAACTTAAGAAGACATGGAAAACAATTTCAAATTAATTATCACCTTTCCCTAAAGGTGCACAGTACAGCATAAAGAAACATATCTGCCACATGAGGAAAAGTCAGTGCACTATTGTTCCCTCACCATAGGTCACAGTACAAGGCCTGCCCCATTGAATGCCAAAGCCAGACTAACCCTCAGAAACCTAGGTCCTAGGCCCACCTCAGTGATAGATGAGTTCCCATAAACTTAAACTTGAAGGCATCCCTACAGAATTAAATGTAGTCCTGCCTCCATGCAGGGCAAATACCTGTGGACCAAGACTCCAGGAAAATCTCAATGGGCTAGAACCCAGGCCTACCCAAACACCAGGCCGAAAAAACAGCACCTAATTCAGACCATCCCACATAGTCCTAGAATGAAGACCTATCCTTCTGGCAGACTGACCCCTGTGGACCCAGAATCCAGGAACAAGGCTTACCCCACAAAGATGATACATATGGACTCAGGCCTAAGTCCAGCAACATGTACCCAAACTCTAGGTCCATACCTAGACTAAGGTATCAGGCCTGACTATAAGACTCAAGCTCCAGGCCCATTCATTGAGATTCAAGTTCCAGGGCATTCAACATGGACCCAGGCAGTGAGACCATACACACTAATCCAGGAATAAGGACTCCAGCAGGAAGCCCATACACTGAATCTGCCAGCTGGCCAACCAAGAATCTCTGGCAGTGCTGACTGGGAATAGGAAGTCCTACTGAAGTCAATCTGTAAAAACAGAAAGAGATGTCTACTTTTTTGAATCACAGACACCAACACAAGACTACAGGATTATATATAATCAGGGAAATCAGAGGAATATGACACCATCAATGTAACAAAATCAAGTGCCAGTAAATGGAAATCTATAAAATACATGAAAAAGAACTAAAAATACATCTGAAAAGCCAGTCTTAGTGATACATGCCTGTATCCCAGGGCTTGGAAGACTGAGGTCAGAGGGTTGCAGGTTCCAGGCCAGTGTGTGGTAACTTAGTGAGACCCTGTTTAAAAATAATAAAATAAAATAAAAGAAGATATAGAAACAAATTCACACAATTATAGTCAGTTGGTTTTTTTAAAGGTGCCAAAAATGTAAGTTGGAGAAAAGACAGCCATTTTAACAAATGGTGTTTCAAAAACTTATTATCTGTTTGTAGAAAAATGGGATCAAATTTCAACCCCTCACCCTACACAAGAGTCAACTCAAGATGGATTAAAGACCTGGGAATTAAACCAGAGACATTGCAATTACTAGAGGAGGGTATAGGTCCAACATTCCAACATATAGGCACAGGTAGAAACTTCTTCAGTAAGACCCCAAAAGCTCAGTAAATTAAAACAAAAATTAATAAATGGGATGGAATTAAACTAAAATTTCTGCTCATCAAAAGAAACTATCAGTCTAAAGGAAACCAAATGTGGTAGCACACACTTGTAATCTCCATACTTGGGAGCTGAGAGAGGAGGATCACAGGTTAGCAGCTAGCATCAGCAACTCAGTGAGGTCCTCCACAACTTAGTGAAACTCTGTTTCAAAATAAAAAAATAAAATAGAGCTGAATGGCCCTGGGTTAAATCCCTAGTGAGAGAGAGAGAGATGAGAACCTACAGAATATGAGAAGATATTTTCCATCTACTTCTCTGATAGAGGACTAATATCTAGAGTATACAAAGAACTTGAAAGATTTAACACTAAAAATAATAATAACCCAATCAAGAAATGGGCAAGAGAAATAAATAGACACTTCACAAAAGAAGAAATACAAATGACCAATAAATATATGAAAAAAAATGTTCAACATCATTAGCAATTAGGTAGATGTAAATCAAAAACTACACTGAGATATCATCTAACCCCAATTACAATGGCCATCATCAAGAAGTCAAACAACAATAAAATGCTGGTGAGCATATGGGAAAATAGGAACTATTCTAACTGCCAGTGGGATTGCAAATTAGTACAGCCACTATGGATCAATGTGGAGATTCCTCAGAAAACTGGGAATGGATCCTCCATGTCATCCAGCTATACCACTCCTGGGTATCCTTCCAAAGGGACTGAAATCAGAATATCATTGTGATACATGCATATCCATATTTATAGTATCACAACTCACATTAGCCAAATTATGGAATCAGCCCAGATATCCATCAACAAATGAATGGATTGCAAAATTATGGGATACACATACAATGGAATTCTATTCAGCAATAAAGAACAAAATATTGTCATTTGCAGGAAAATGGATAGATCTGGAGAACATTATGCTGAGTTAAATTAGCCAGTGTCTAGGGGATGAGGGTGGTGGGAGAAGGAGCATCAGTGAAGGAATCACTTCCATCGACATTATGTACAAATATGAAATATCAGTGTCAATCCTAATACCCACTGTGGGGAAGGGAAGGTAGGGGAGGGAGCCAGGGGAAAACATCAAAGTGTTGTGTGCATGTATGTCACTATCACTCTGAACTACATTACAATGTGCAACTACAGTGTACCAATAAAAGTATATAAAAATATAAATAAATAAATAAACATTTCTGAGTTAGATCTCGAGGTAGAAAGCTCTTGCATTCAATCCCAAGTACAACAAAAATAAATAAACACATCTTTGAAAAGCCCAGAGAAAAACAAGAAAACATAGATAACTAAATGAAATCGGGAGAACAATGTATGGTAAAATGAGAAGTTCAATAGAGAAATACCAACAATAAAATATAAACAAACAAATCCTGAAGATAAAGAACATAATGAAATAACTAAAGCATTTCATAAACAGCTGCAATAGCAAATTCAGTCAAGCAGAAGAAAGAATCAGTGAACTCAAAGATAAGTCAGAAGAGAGAAAGAAAATAAGAATGACACCTAAACTTATAAAGCACCAATAAATGGGTCAACATGTGCATTATGAAAGTCACAATGAAGCAGAATGAGGGGAAGGAAGCATATATAAGGAAATAATGACAGAAAAATTCCAATATCTAGAGAAGGAAGTAAACATCCAGAAACATGAAGACAAAGATTAAACAATGAAGAAGCTTTAACAAAACACATGATAAGAAAATCCTCAAAAGTCAAATAACATAATGTTCTCCAGGTCAATCCATTTTCGTGCAAATGACATAATTTTGTTCTTTATTGTTGAGCAGAATTCCATTATGTGAATATCCCATAATTTTGTAATTCATTCATCTATTGATGGACATCTGGGCTGGTTCTATAACTTGACTACTATGAATTATGCTGCTATAAACATGGATATGCATGTATTACTATAATATTCTTGTTTCATTACCTTTTTAAAGATACTCAGGAGTGGTGTAAGTGAGATTATCCTGTCACAGAAAGTAAAGGGTCATATGTTTTCTCTCAAATGCAGAAGCTAGGGAGAAATTATGATACCAGAGGGACTTTGATAATACAGAAAAAACTCCAGTGGAGTGAGGAAGGTGGTCTTGGGGAGTGTAGGGGAAGAGGGAGAATGAAGGAAACACTTCCACTGGTATTATGTATGTATGTGAGAATACCAATGCCAATCTCAATATCTTGTATGGGGAAGGGGGAAGTGGAGAGGAAACTGGAAGAAAGCTCATCAAGTGCTGTGTGCATGTATGTCACAACCACTATGAACTACTTTATGATGTGAGACTACAATTGCACCAATTATTTGACTTTTTAAAATACTTGTAAAAAAGTCAAATATAATGAGAAAATTTGAAAGCAGCAAGAGAAAACAGGCCATCAAGTACTATGGAACCCCCATTAGACTCAGAGGATTTCTCAGCAGAAACATTGTAGAATGGGAGAGAATAGGATGATATATACAAAGAGCTGAACAATAAAAACTGCCAATGAAAAATACTTTACCAGCAAAGCTGTCCTTCAAAATTGAAAAGAGATACTTTTCAAAACAAAAGTTCATCTCCACTAGACTTTCCTCATAAAAAATACAAAAGAAAAGCTTTCACATCTAAATGAAAGGACACTAAAAACGTGAAAGTACAAAACTCACTAGCAAGGGCTAATATGGCAAAATTCATAATACCCTGATACTTTAATATGCTGTATAAACTATTTTTCACTCTGTTGTAAAAGTTAAAAGACAAAAGTATGTAAAATAATTATAGCAACAATATTGTGTTAAATTACATACAATATCAAAAAATATAAAATGTGACATCAAAAATATAAAATGTTGAGGAAAGAAAAGTTAAAATGTACAACTTTGATATATGTTTGAAGTCATCAGCTTAAAATATGCTGTAATATTTTATGTCAGTCTCATGTTAATCACAAGGAAAAAATGTCATAGACACATGAAATATTAAAAGAAGGAAACACATCATACCAATAATGAAACTATCAAATCAAAAAGAAAGACAGCAAGAGAGAAACAAATTAACTGCAAAATGAAAATAGTAAGTACTTATTAATTACTTTAAATGTAAAAGTATTAAATTCTTCAATCAAATGATAAAGTAGATGGATTTAAAAAACAAATTAGAACTATATGCTGCCTATAAAAACTCACTTCAGGTTTTAGGATACACATAGGTGGAAAGAAAAGAAATGGGAAAAGATATTTCATGCCATTGGTAACCAATGACACCAGAGATGTCTATAATTATATCAGACAAAACAGACTAAGTAAAAAACTGTCACAAGAAACAAAAAAGGTCAATATATAATGATGGAGTAAATTTAATACAAACATATTGCAAACAAATATATGCATACAATATTGGACCATTGAATATATATATATATATATATATATATATATATATATATATATATATATAAAACATACCTGAACAGAAACATAAACAGCAATACAATAATGGTAGTGAATTTTGACTTCCCACTTTCAACAATGGATAGATTATTCAGACAGTAAGGTAAGAAAAATTCACAAATATAGGGAAAGTCAACAACACAGTCCTAAAAAAAAACAATGGGTCAAAGAAGAAATAAAAAATATCATGAGACAAACAAAAATGGAAACACAACATACACAAACTTGTGAGATATGGTATGATTAAATATGGTTTGTGCCCACCAAATCTCAGGTTGAGGCATGGTCCCCAAAGTAATCATGTTCAAAGGCAATGAGGCTTTCATGAAGAATTATGCTTTTTCTTATGTGAGTTCTCACTCTTATAGTATTTGATTACCTCAAGAGTGAGTTGCTATTGAGCAAACAAGACCCCTCTCATAGGCCTCTCTTTTTCTTCCTCACTGACACATACTTTTTTCACACATGTCAGATTCCCCTCTCACTTACCATCATGTAGTGACATAGCTATGGGACCCTTGGAAGACATAAATGCACATATTTCCATGTTCTTGTCACTGGAAGCATTAGTCAAATAACCCTCTTTCATTTATACAGTGTTAGATATTTTCTTATAGCAACACAGACGAAGGATGCAAAAGCAGTTCCATGAGGGAAGTTGATAGTGATAAATGTCTACATGAAGAAAAGAAAAGAAAAAACTCAACCTAAATTTACACCTCAAAAAAGTATAAAAACAAATTAAGCTTAAAATTACCAGAAAGAAAGGAATAATAAACCCGAGAATAAATAAATTAGAGACTTAAAACAAATCAATGAAAGTAAGTTATTTTTTAAAAAAAATTAGAAAACCTATAACTGCACCAAAAAAAGAATAAAGTAAATAAAATTTAAAATTTAAGAGAAAATATTACAACTGCTTTCACAGAAATACAGATCATAAGAGATTATTTTGAACAATTATATAACTGATTTGAGAACCTATAAAAATTACTTCTCAGAAATATAGAGACTACCAAGATATATTTAAGAAATAGAAAATTTGAATATACCAATGATGAGTAAAGAGGTTGAGTCAGTAACTTCCCACAAAATAACAGCCCACCATGTGACATCTTCACTGATGAATTTTGCCAAGCATTTAAATGAGGATTAACATAAATATTTCTTAAATGCCTCAAAAAATTGAGAGAAAATATCCCAAATAAATTGCCTGATTTCAGCATTACCTTAACACTAAAGACAGACAAGAGCACTACAAGAAAAGAAAATTATAGACTAATATTGTTGTTAAGCACAGATGTGAAAATCATCAACATAATACAAACAAATAAAATTTAATAACACATTTAAAGTACTGTGCACTATGATCAAGTACGATTTTCCCTCAGATGTGAGGATGTTTCAACATAGTCAGATCACTAAGTGTGACATATCACATTAACATAATGAAAGACAAAATTATAGAATCATTACAATTGTTGCAGAAAAAGCATTTAACAAAATCCTTTCTTGATAAAATTTTTCAATAAATTAGTTATAAAAAGCAGCTCCACATAATAAAAGCTATATATGGCAATTATTATGGTTAGATATTGAATTTCCCCTTAAAGAGCTCATGTATTAATATTCAGGGTTGAGTGTATAATGGATTTACAGGGCAGGAACCTAGACAGGTAGGGTGTGGCTGGAGAGAGTGGGTACTCGGGGATGTGGCCATAGGGACTTTGCTTTTGTCTGAATCCTCTTGTTTGTTTGCTTTCTCTCTTGATTCTGGCCCCCATGATGTGAGACCATAGCTCTAGCTCTCTCCTCTCTGCTTCCCACCACCATGCCCTGATCTCCACAGACCTGGCCTGACATGGACTGAACCCTGAAATCTCCAGAAACTGTGAGCAAATAAATCTTCCTTTCTCTAAGTTGTGTGGTCAGTTGTTTTGGACTATAGCATTAAAAGTGTTAACCCAGTCAGCAAGCCCATGGCTAATATACCATGCAGTAGTAAAAAGCAAAAACTTTCCCTCCAGTATAAGGAACAAGACAAGAATTCCCACTCACCACTTTAATTCAACATACTACTGGAAGTCCTAGCCAGAACAATCATGTAACGAAAATAATAAAAGTCATACACAGTGTAAAATAAAAATAAAACCATGTCTGTTTTCATATGACATGATCTGATATATTAAAAATTCTAGAAATTCCTTAAAAATGATAGAATAAATGAATTCAGTAGATTTGCCAGACAGAAAATCAGCATGTAAACATCAGTTGCATTTTTATGTAGAAAGAAGAAACCATCCAGAAAAGAAATTAGTAAAACAATTATAATTACTACATGATCAAAGAATAAAATACTCAGAATGAAATTTAACAAAGAAGGAAAAAGGTCTATACACTTAAAACTATAAAAACTAATAAAAACTGAATACACAAATAAAAATGTGTTCCTTATGTACAGGTGGAAAAAATGAATATCGTTAAAATATTCATTCTACCCAAAGAAATCTGTAGTTTCAATGCAACCTTATCCATTCCAATGGCATTTTCCCCCAAAATAGAAAAGCAATCTAAAATTCATAACAGGACCACAAAAGAACTCAAATATGCAAAGTAATCTTAACAAAAAAAAAAAAAATTTGGAATCATCATGTTTTCTTATTTCAAATTACATTGCAAAGCTATAGTAATCAACCAATATGGTACTAGCATAAAAACAAGCATATAGAGGCATATAGCAGAACACAGAGATCAGAAACAAACCCATGCATATGTTCTTAACTAATATTTGACAAAAGGACCAAGAATGTAGAAAATGGAGACTCTTCAATAAAAGATGCTGGGAAAATCACATATCTACATGCAAAAAAAGAAATTGAATATTATTTTATATCACATTAAGAAATATACTCAAAATGAACTAATTTATTGGATATTTTAGAAAACTGCAGGTAAAAAGGTGAGACTACATCAAACTAAAAACTTTATAGCAAAGGAAACAGTTAACAAAATAATGAAAGATGGTATTTGCAAGTCATATTATCTGGTAAAGGGTTAATATCCAAAATATTTTAGGAATTAATGCAACCTAAGAAGAACAAAAGAAATAACACAATTAAAACATTAAAATATGGGCACAGGACCTGAATAAGACACTTTTTCAAAAAAGACATACAATAGCTATATGAAAAGATGCTCTACACTCAGGTATGATGGCATATGCCTGTAATTCCAGTACTTGAGAGGCCAAAACAGGAGGATTGCAGGTTTAAAGCTAGCCTCAGCAACTTATTAAAATCTTCACCAACTTAGAGAAAGATGTTGTTTCAGAAATAAAAAATAAAAAGGGCTGGTGGTGTGTCTCAGAGGTAGAATGCCCCTGGACTCAGTCTCTAGTACCAAAAAAAAAAAAAAAAGATAACTCATATCATTAATTGTAAGGGAAATACAAATTTAAACTACCATGAGAAGCCAAGTCTGGTGTGGTGGTGTATGCCTGTAATCTCAGTACTTGGGAGAGTGAGACAGGAGGATCGCAGGTTCAAGGACACACTCAGCAATATAGCAAGACTCTCAGCAACTTAGCAAGACCCTGTTTTAGAAACAAAATATAAAAAGGGCTGGAGGTATAGCTTAGAGGTAGAATGCCCTGGTTTTAATCCCTAATATTACACACACACACACACACACACACACACACTATCTATCTATCTATCTATATATATATATGTATATATAAACTAATAAAAACTGAATACACAAATAAAAATGTGTTCCTTATGTACAGGTGGAAAAAATGAATATCGTTAAAATATTCATTCTACCCAAAGAAATCTGTAGTTTCAATGACAACCTTATCCATTCTAATGGCATTTTCCCCCAAAATAGAAAAGCAATCTAAAATTCATACAGGACCACAAAAGAACTCAAATATGCAAAGTAATCTTAACAAAAAAAAAAGAAATTTGGAATCATCATGTTTTCTTATTTCGAATTACATTGCAAAGCTATAGTAATCATCCAATATGGTACTAGCATAAAAACAAGCATATAGAGGCATATAGCAGAACACAGAGATCAGAAACAAACCCATGCATATATATATATATATATATATATATATATATATATATATATATATATATATATAGAGAGAGAGAGAGAGAGAGAGAGAGAGAGAGAGAGAAGCCACCTTGCAAAATTTAAGGTGGCTATTATCAAATGGTTAAAAGAAAACAAGGTTGTTCAGGAGGTTGAGAAAGGGGACACATGTACACTCTTGGTGGGAATGTAAAATGATGCCACTGCTATGGAAAATGGTACGGAAGTTCTTTGCTACATTAAAAATAGAACTACTAAATGATCCACCAGTTCTATTTCTGGGTATGTATCCAAAGAAAACAAAACCATTATCTAGAAGAGATATTTGAACTCCCATGCTCAATGTACCATTATTTACAATATCCAAGATAGGCAAATCACCTAAATGGTCATCACTAGATGAATCGATAAATAAAATGAGGGATGTGTGTATATATAGCAATACCCTCTGATAGTATTCTATTTAAAAAAAGGAGTTTCTGCCACTTGTGATAACATGGATGAATTTGGAGATTCTTACAATAAGGAAATAAGTCAGTCAAAGAAGGCCACATGCTGCACGATTCCCTGCATATGAAGTATTAAAATAGTCAAGACCATGGTATTGGAAAGTAGAATGATGGTTGCCTGAGGCTGGTCATAGAGAGAAGTGGAAAATTGTTCAATAAGTAAAAAGTTTCACTTTACTTAAGTGAAAAATTTCTAGGTATCTGCTGTAAAACACTGAGCTTATAGTCATAAATACTGTACTGCATACTTAAAGTTTTGTTTAGAGGGTCAGTCACATGCTATGCATTTTTTTACCACAATAAAAATATATCAACTATAACTATTACTATTTATCCCATGAACATAAGCCGAATATAATATGTTAATGTGATAATATTTTAAACTATATTTTCAATAGCTGCCATGAAATATTGGTAACATTCAACATATTTCCTTGATTAACAAAATTAAAAGTTTTCATTCCTAACACAGAAAAGTCACATTTAAGAAATAGTAACAATATAAAATATGGAGAATTATTACCTGATTTACTTGAATTACTCTCTAAAATCAAGAGTCAACAAAACATATTCCCTAGTTGCTACTTCCTTTCAATATAATATTCACAATTTTAGCATGAATAGAAAGCAATAGAAGGCATGTGTAGGAAAATATACCCCAAATCATTGTTTGCTTATGACATGAACATAAAAATCCAAAGAACTCAACCAAAAAATTACCAGAGGTAATAAATGAGTTCATCAGAGTTGTGGAATGAAGTAAATCCACAAAAAAAATGAATACATCCCTATATATTAATAATATAGAAAATACAATGAATAACACCAAAATAAACTCATTCATAATAGATACTATAAATATTAACTTCGTATGTATCAATTAAGTTTGTGACACAAAGAAAATTGAGACTATAATAATCAAAAATTAAATATGTAAATAATTGGAGATCTGTATCTTTCTCATTTTCAGAAAGATTAAATAAAGATAAGAGTACTCAAAGTCATAAACATGTACTACAAACCACAGTTGTCAGAATTATGTGATACTGTAACTGAATGAAGGAGATTGAATAGTAGAGTATATCATCCAGAAATTGACTCAAATTATTATCATAATGACTAAGGCTATTATAAAAATATAAGTAATACAGAAATGGAAAAATTAATAATAACTGCATGTTTTAGTCAGCATTTTATCATTGTGACCACAATACTTGACAAGAACAATTTAGAGGAGGAAAGATTTATTTTGTCTCTTGGATTTAGAGAATTCAGTCCATGATCAGTTGACTAACTGCTAATAAATATTTTAGCAGTTTATAATGTATATGCTAACAAATGAAGATAACTTCATATAACTGACATTCATATCTTATGCTGTATATTTACAGTTATTCCAGATAATATAAATAGCTTCAATGTCAATGTATATTTTATCAAATTATAAATTTAAATTATCTTAAAAATTGAAATTCAGTAAATGTCAGGAGATATCAGACAAACAAAGCAAGTTCCTGATAATTAATTGCACTGCTATGGTTTGAATATGGAATGTCCCCCAAAACCTCATGTATTAAGCAATGCAGCAATGTTCGGAGGTGAAATTATGAGATCATCAGAGCTATAACTACATTAGTAGATTAATTTAGTAAATTAATATTTTAGTTGTACTACTCAGTGGTAATTATATGTAGGAGGGGGATAGCTGGAGGAAGTAAGTCACTGGAAATATAGCCTTGGGGACCACATTTTGTTTCTGGCTTTTTGTACGCCCTGCTTCCTTGCTTCTGTGAGTTCAGCAGCTCTGCCACAACCTTCCACTATGATGTTTCTACCTTGGAGTCAACTGATCATGGACTGAATTCTCTAAATCCAAGAGACAAAATAAATCCTCTAAATTGTTCCTGTCAAGTATTGTGGTCACAATGATAAAATGCTGACTAACACATGCATTCAATACATTAGGAGAAGACAGATTCAGTTAAGCAATGGGAAAGAAATCCAGCCATGCAGACTAATGGCAGGAGAATTTGGGGAAAGGAGATGGAGTTCACCTAAGCAGTAAACCTTAGGGAGGGCCAAAAAAGGGTAAGGTGTTAGTGATTCTGTATAGTTAAAGAACAGCAATGTGAGTGGTAGACAAGTATTAACTAGATAGGCGGCTGAGGTCTGGAGTTGTGACAGCAGGTTTTGCAGTCCTAGTTGCTACTCTTGGATTCAGAATTAGAACTCAAGTTTCTAAAAGAACAGGGTAGAAAAAGGAAGGCAAAGTCCAATGCTTAGAAGGATAAGGGTTCAGGGTAGATTATCCATGAAGAGACCCTGTCATAGAACTACTGTGCAAGATATAAACATAAGAATGAAGCAGAGACCAAATTAGTATATAAAAAGACTGATTAAATTCAGGTTTAGTGTACAAGCAAAGGTTAGTTCTTCTGGCTATGAAGATTCAAAGATCTGGAAGATAGGGAACAATTAAGCTCACTATAAAATAGTATATTTATTCCATCTGTGAAAGAAGATATCTCTGTCTTTTAAAAAAATGGAATATTTCATCATGTACAGGATAAATGTATTCAAATGCTTTAAAAATAAAAATAAAAAGGCTGTTAAACTATGAAATGTAATATAATGAATATCAAAAGAAAATATCATAATGGGAAAAATGTAACTGATAATGGCTCATTGCACAACCTGAATAAAAAAAATGAATGAACATATATCAGGCTAATGCTCAGATCCTACCTGATAAATTAACAAAGATTATGAGCAGGCTAGCAGGATATATATATATATATATATATATATATATATATATATATATATATATATATCACATGAAAAAAGGATAAAGATTCAACAACAATTAAATGAATATAAATTAAACTACTTAAAAGCTTGAATGCTTATCTATTAAACCATCAAAAACAGTCAATTGCTAGTGAGAATCTGAGGCAATCTTAAACATTGTTATGGCACTGTAAATTGATAAAGTTTTGCAGGAGAGTAACATAGTAATGCATGAAAAGAACAAAGAAATAATTCATAATTTCTCTCTTAGTAATTTCATTAAAAGGAATATAACCCAAGAAAATAATCTAAGGGCCAAAAATACTACAATTATCATGGCACCTCTCTATACAACTATTATGAAGAAAGAGAAAGGAGTCCAAATGCCCTGTATTACTGATATGGTAGCAAAAAGGTTTTTCATAAGCAGTAAAAGTGGCAAATATGAGGAATGTACCATTACATGCAATTGTATATGTAAAACTTGTATAAAAAAATCAGATAAAAAATAAGTACAAAACAACCCTACATTAACAATAAGCATAAATATAATTTCCTATTTCTTCTATCAGTTTTGAAAATATTTTTCCAAATTTGCCATGAATATATTCAAATTTATTAACATAAAATTATTCATATCATTTTACATTTTAAACATATTTTATATGTCCCCCTTTTCATTCCTTTTGTGTGTGTACATGTTTTTATTGGTGCATTGCAATCATACATCATGATGAAGTTCAGAGTGATAGAGGCACACAACACTCAGTGAGCTTTCTTCCAGCTCCCACCCACTCCCTCTCCCTTCCCACTTTCCAGTGCATGACACTGTGATTGGCATTGATTTGTGTATGTATATCGTATCCATTGAAGGGTTTCCCTCATGGAGTCTCCCTCTCCCCTGCTTCCTCCTTCTCTTAGGTCCTTTCCATCACTCCACTAGGGTTTCTCCTCCTTTGTCTAGAGTCCCCTTGTGTCCCAATTTCTCTCAAGCTTCCATATATGAGGAAAATCATCTGACTTTTCATTTCTTTGTGACTGATTACTCTCATTTAGCATTATATTCTCCAATTCCATCAATTTCCCTGCAGATGACATAATTTTGTTCTTCTTTATGACTGAGTAGAATTCCATTGTGTATATATCCCTTTTCACTTTTTTTTTTTTTTTTTTGTGGTACTGGGGATTGAACTCAGGGGCATCCTACCTCCGAGCTATACACCCAGCCCTATTTTTTTTTTTTATTCTTTATTTTGAAACCGAGTCTCACTAAGTTGCAGAGTTCCTCACTAGGTAGCTGAGGCTGGCCGCAAACCCGGATCCTCTGGTCTCAGCCTCCCGAATGCTGGGATTATAAGCATGCGCCACCACGCCTGGCTCCCTTTTCACTTTTGATATTGGTTACGTATGCTTTCCTTCTTTTTTTGTCCCATGGACAATATTTGTAGACATTTATACATTTCATTTGTCTTTTTAAACAATTAGATCTTAGTTTAGTTGAATTTCTCTATTGTATATTGTGGCACGCTTGCTGCCTCAGTTTCCCTATCCTGCAGTCCGCACTGGAAGCTTAAACACAAAAGACAGACAGACGCACAAACAGACAGACACAGACACAACTTCGCGAGGGGAATAATGTTCAACTTTATTAGGCGAAGATAGGGTTTTTATATGCTTAGAAAAACAAATATGACCCCGAATACGTGGGAAACAGTCATTATCTCAAAAATTCCCCAAGACCAGGTGGAGACAATCAGGCCCTGAAGAATACTCTGTTATAATCTTGGAGTTATTTATACTTTATCTAACTACCCCCTTAT
>PVLC010019390.1:0-30413 GCA_004027655.1 Graphiurus murinus | reverse complement strand
AGTATGCTTGCCCAATTTTCTAGGCATCCCTCAGTCCAGTCAAGTTGACAACCAAAGTTAACCATCATATTACATAAATACAGAATTTATACTACATAACCTCTAGAGACTACAGTATCATAAAAATTTGCTGAAAACTAAGCCAGAAATTATTTTTTTGGTTCACTACATCATGTTCCCTCATTGCTTAATACTGCCATCTCAGATATTTCTTTCCTGAATTTCTGATTTATGCTGATGTGACAGCAGTTCTTGGGACTCTAGTTCTAGGTTTCCTGCCAGCCCCACCTCCGCTTTGGTCTGTGAATAGTGTCCAGGTCATTTTTTTTTTTTCCAGGAAAGAATCCTCGGTAGAGGCCAGAGAGCCTATGGGGAAGAAAATGGACATTCTCTGCATAGTCTATTTGGTATGAAAGGGGCACTGAAGCCCTGGTCAGAGGCTTTGGAGGAGGATATCCGGTGTGGGATTCTCCCCGGGAGTGCTTCTGCACCTGGAGTTCTGACAGGCAGACACTCAGATTCTCAAGCTAGTTCCAATTCTCCAGGGGCCAGATGAGGAGGATGGGGAAGAACAGATGAGAATGACCTGCTCAGGATCACTGGCCAGGGCTAACTCTGAGTGCTCTATTCAAAAGACATTTATTGAGAATTTGGGCCTTAAGTGAACTTCATAGCCAACCTCCTTTTCCGATTATTTTCCCAGACGTGAACTCTGTTGGTGAATGTCTAGTTTCAGGCAAGTGTGTAAACACATACTTAGAATGTACCATGTCCCAAGTGATAATTAAAGTAAGCATAAGATTTAGGAGTGGTCCATTAGAGACAATGAGTGATTCTGTTTGTGTAGAATCACTTCTCCCTGGTGGGAAAAGCATAGGGGATTAGGTCTGCCCAGGCCTATAAAAGATGAATAGAAGTTTGTCAAATAGAGAAGGTGGAAGATGGTTGTGGCTATATAGAGTTTTAAGGAATATTATTTGTCTATCACCAGATCTAGATATATGTATCTATATCTACATACATTTTATTTTTAACTTCCTTTTAAGGTAGAATGGGAATGCCTTAGAGAAACTGCCAAACTCTGGATATTGAGTTTTTCACTATTAGCATAATTTACCTATCCACTCATTTGGATCATTATTGTCTTTTAGTAAATTTTTATGCATTTTTTTCTATGCAGATCTTATACGTATTTGGGAGCCCTTTGTTTTTGGCAGCTGGGCTTGCTACTGTTATAGATAATAACATTTAAAGAATTGCTATTTCAATTGAGTAGAAAATTAAATAGAATGTTGTATAATGTCTTTATTTCTGGCTACCCTTATAAATTTTCTTATTCTGGTAATTAGTAAATTACTGTCAACTTTATAAATAGTCATGTTATCTATGAATAGCAGTAAAATTTTCTTCCTTTAAAATTCTTATACTTTTTATTATTTTTCTTATATTTTCACTAATTATGACCTTTAATACAATAGTGAATTGATTTAGAATTAGCAAGCATTTTTTTCTTATTCCTGATTTTTAAAGAGCCCTGTTCCCTGGGCATGGTGGTACACGCCTGTAATCCCAATGTCTGAGGAGGCTGAGGTAGGAGGATCACAATTAAGTCCAGCCTGGGCAACCTAGTGAGACCTTGTCTCAAAATAAAAAATAAAAAGGGCTGGGGATGTAGTTCAGGGCCCCTGAGTTCAATCCACAGTACTAAAAGAGGGGGGGAGGGAGTCCTGTTCATTCTCTCCCACCTTCATATCTCATTTCTCTGAAACTACCCTTACTAAAGCTACCAACAACCTCTATGTTGCTAAGTTCAAAAGATATTTTAAGTGACAGTTTTGTCAGACTTCAATGTCATTTAACGTCGTTGATCACCTCTATTATTGAAACATTCTCTTCTTTTGGCTCCCCAATACCAGTCTCTCCTTCTCTAATCTCACTGCTTCTTCTCAGGTATTAATTTCTCAACACCTATCTGTCCTCTAAATGTAGAAGCTTCCCAGGACTTCATCCTGGTTTCTCTTTTTACCTGACATTCTTCTTAATTGAGCTTATCCTTTCCAGATCTCTATATGACATCTATTTTGATAACATACATGCATGCTCTTGCCAACTTGATGCTTTGCTTAGATGTCTCATAGCCATTTCAAATGTAACAAGTCTAAAAGCCAACTCTTCATCTTCCCTCCTCAAGTGTAATCCTTCTGTAGTCTTCCTGTCTCAATAAGTGGAAACTTCAGCCACTCTGTTCCTCAAACCATAAACCTCGAAGTTATCCTATCTCCTTCCTCTCTTTCATCCCCCACATCTATTACCATGCATTATTTATTCAAACTCCAAGAGGTATCTCACATTTGCTTTCCTCTTCATGTAATCTAAATTGCTCTTCTTTCTTGCCTGTGCGACAGTAAAAGTCTTCTAATCAGTATCCTTCAGCTTTTTTTCCCTTACAATCCCTTTGACAAAGCATTTAAATGGCATTTTAGAAAGAGAAACCAGATCACATTGCCGCTTAGCGTAAGACCCTTCAGTGACATTGCCTTAGACTGGCCCAGGAGCACCAAATGCTATGACTTCCTCCTTCCTCTCCAGCTTTATCTGTGTGGCTCATGTCCTCGCCCACTCTTCTCTAGTCACCTGGACCTCCTTGTAGTCCTCTTGGTGATCCAGGTTTTCCAGCCTATGCTTTTTGTACATATAAACTCCAAGAGGCCAGAGACCTTGTTCCTCATTGTACACCCAGATGTGGACATGAGTAAGTACTCATTACATATTTGCTGTATTTCATGAAATATATGAATGAAATATTTGCTAAATGAATACACACATCAAGGAATGATGTCTCCTCTATTTAGAATGTGCTTTTCCCCACTTATCAGTTGGCTAAGTCCTATACATCTTTTAGGTCTCATGCCACTTCCCAAGCCTGGTGTGGTGGCTTATGCCTGGGATCCCAGTACTTGGAAGGCTGCGACAGGAGGATCGCAGGTTCGAGGACAGCCTCAGCAAGTGGTGAGACTCTCATCAATCTAGTGAGACATTGTTTCAAAATAAAAATAAAATGAGGCTAGGGTGTAGCTAGGAGGTAGAATGCCCCTGGGTTCAATCCCCAGTACTACAGAAAAAAAAATGTCACCTCCCTTACCCCTCACCTGTACCCTTCCTTCTTCAGGCAACTGCCCCTGCTGGAGATGTGGGCAGGCACTGACCCAGGCCGGGCCAGCTCCACAGCACCCCATTCCTCTGCTTAATCTAAGTCCTCTCCTCAGTCTGTCCTATCAAAGAGTAGAAAGAAAGACCCTCTTGCCCTGGGCCAGGATGCTACTTGGCTGTGAGTCATGTTCTCTGGTATGTGGAGAAAATTTCTCTGAAGTTGGAGAAAATTCAGCCAACTCAGAGATGAGGAACAAGGACAGGCTGAGTTCAGATATTGTGCCAATCCCTGGATCTCATCATCATCTTTGAATTCATCTTAAAGCCTGGATCAGCAGCTCTTCTTTGCTTCTAGGGAGCTATCTCCATCTTTTCAATACATTCCTCCATTTTATCTAAACTTGTTCAGATTAAGGTTTTGCTAATTGGCAATAAAAAGATTTCTGACTAATATACATTCTTCAACCTCCCAGTCTAAATTAGGCCTCTTTCTGTGGTCATTAGGATACTCCATGCTTTTCCTTTATGACACTAAGCAGAAAGCACATGTAAATATATATTCTTTTGTATGCTTATTTGTTTAATGTTGGTGTCTTCATGAATGATATGGACCATCTTTATTTTGTTTAGTACTTTGTTTCCAGCACTTGGTATAGTGCTTCATCCATACCAAGTAAATATTCGTCAAATTAATGAATAAGTAAATGACTTTGTGGCTGAGGAGGCATGAAGGGGGGCCAGAAAGGGAGGAGGCTCAGGATGACTCTAAACTTTCTGGCTTTGCCAGGAGGGTGGGGGATGATTTCACTGACTTGTATTGGGAATATTTGAGGAGGAGCCAAAGTAGGGAAGGAAGAGCATGAGCTAAGTGTTGGACATGAGTTTGGGGTGCTCATGGTAGATACAGTGGGGCTTTCCAGCAGATAGAGGGCCTGTCTATATCCAGCTTAGAAGAAAGGACTTGGTGATCTGATTTGGGAGATCTCAGAAAATAGGGAGTGTCAGAAGCCCAGTGTGCACATGAAATTCTCCCAGAGTATCATGAGGAAAGGGCTCAAAGAAAAAAATCCCTTGTGTTGGTTTAGACCTAGAGCTGTGCAGTGGCTGTCAGGGTCTGCTCAATTCCTTTCTTCAGATGGGTTGCAAGAGTCACAGGACAAAAAGTATAGTCCTGGAGTTGAGAGTCTCTGGGAAGAAGGTGGAGTGACCCTGAGTCCTGCATCCTTGGTGTTGGGCAAATTGATGGCTTCTAGAGCAGTGCAGAGTTTCCCACTGAGACACTGCCTCTATCCATCTGCTCAGAGCTGTGCACTGTCCACCCAGGGTCTGCTTTAGGATATCTGATATGTGCCAGGAACCTTGAAAATGTGTCCACATGTGATCTCCTCTCATCTTTAACCTTCTGAGGTATAAACTACTATTATGCCTATTTCATAGAAGACGGATCAGAGACTTGGGAAGGTAAAAAATATCTTGCCCTGGATCTGACATCTGGGAAGTGTTTGGGTTAGAACCCCCAGCACCAGGGTCTTTCCAGGATAGGCTTTTTCTTGCCATATGGAGAAAGAGAGAAGACCTGCCTCACAGGAGCTAGGGAGCTATGGGAACCAATTGCCAGCTTTAACCAATTGCCAGCTCTTGCCAATCCTACTTCTTGGAGAAGAGCAAGGCCAAAGCCATAAACCCACCTCCTGCTGGAATCACCCTCTTTAGTGCCTCCAGCTGGATCTGTGTGATGAGTCCTAGTGGCCCTTGTTCTGGGGCAGGCCCCTGACCAGGCCTATCTCCCCTGTAGCATTCCAGCTCCCTTCTGCCCACTGGTGGACTGCTTCCCACCTGGAACATCATGGAAAGAGAGATCCAGCCTTCTGAACCACGCTGCACTTGGACTCTTCTCCTAACTCTGACAAAAGAATTATTTGTCAGGAGAGGCAAAATTTCTGGAAACTTAAAAAGCAACAGACACAAATCACCTTAAAAGCAAAAACATTTTTTTGGAAATATGCTTGAAGTACTTTTTAGAAGCAATTACTGATTTAAAGCCAGTGTGTTAGTTTAGAGCCATAAAAAACATTATAACTCAGTTTACTCCAAAAATTATCACATCTGGTATATTTGGAGAGAGGTGACCCTGGGAGGAGAATACAGAAGAGAAAGGGGAATCCCTATTTCCCACTGAGTTTTCCAAGAAAACAAAAATTATTCTGAGAAGAAGAAATCCCTCTAGCTTCCAGATTTTTCAAACTCTTACTGTGACCCAGAAAAAATGTGCTAAAAACCCCATCTCTCCTGGTCGACATCTACCATATAGTTTCATGCTGGAGAACAGAATATTGTCTCTGTTTTCCACTCCCCCCACCATAGCTCACCAGGCTGAGGGAGCCTCACTCTTTAACCAGTGTCTCTTCATAAGTGACAGGAGTCACAGTCTCACTTGCTAGCTAAGATACATGAACAGATAGATCTCCCAGGACAACTCTTATCTCCATTTGCTGTTTTAATAATTAATAAATATTTCCTTGGTTTCTTCCATGCTAGGAGCCTAAGAGGGGGATGGAGGTATAAAGATAAATAGGTTACAGTGTTTTCCTGGAAGGTTCCATGAAGGGAGAAATTAACGAGTGGATGGTCAGTTCTGGTACAGTGTGGCCGGTGCTCTAAGAGATGTGCATGGGGGTTCACCTGCAGGCAGACCTAAGGGCAGAGTCCAGGAAAGCTTCCTGGAGAAGGGTCTCCCTGAGTTGTATCTTATCAGGACAAGAAATATTAGCCAAACAGAGAGAAGAGAAGGGCATTGTGGGTAGAAGAAGTAGCATAATGAGTAAAGGGGAGCATTTGGTGCTCTTTTGGAGTTATAAATAGACCTTGTACCATAGGATGAGGAAGGGAAAGGAGGGAAAAAGCTGGAGAGGAAGGTAGCTAGTTCATGAGACAGAATTTGGACTACTGGATTTTATTGAAAGTCGTCAAATGTTTTCTGTAAAGAGGCAAACAATGTATGTTTTAGGTTTCTAGAGCTATAGTGTCACTGTTCACAGCGGTTCAGCTCTGCCACTACCGCACAAAAGTACTCATAACAAGTCAGGCGTGGAGGCACGCACCAGTAATCCCAGCACTTGTGAGGCTGAGACAAGAGGATTGTAGGTTGAAGGACAGCTTCAGCCACTTAGTAAGCCCTTCGACAACTTAGCAAGGCCCTGTTTCAAAATAAAAGATAAAAATGGCTAGGGGTGCAACTCAGAGGCAGAATGCTCCTGGGTTCAATCTTCATTCACACACACATACACACACACACACACACACACACACACACACACACACACACACACAGCTGTTGCAACAATGTAAGTCAATGAGCATGAATGTTTCCATAAAACTTTATTTATAAAAATAGTCAATGAGGTGGATTGGCCTGGAGGCTATCATTAGCAGACTCTTGCTGTAAATCATAATAGCCCAGAAATAAGCTTACCAACTCATTCCAGTTTTACCAGAACCTCTCCAACTTTTAGCACTAAAAGCCCCAAACCCTGGGGAGCACTTAAGTCCCAGATAAACTGAATGGTTGGTCATCTTGCCTAAGAAGCTTGCGAAAAAATACAGACTCCTGGTCAGGCTTCTGATTCAATGAATCAAAATCCTGGGTTGGAAACTACAAGTGATGGTGCTCTATATATAAGCAAGAGAGTGAGCAGGTCAGATTTCTATGTCTGATGGTTTACTCTCAAGGCAGGAGTCAGGTACCCTTACCTTAGATGGTGAGAGAACATAGTCAATGTGGCCTTTTAAGAGGATAGAATAAGCTAGGGTAGCACCTGGGATGAGGCTGGACATTAGCTAGTTTATGCAAAAAAGTAATCACTGCCCACTAGGGACAAAGGAGGGTCCACAGAATCTCACTTTTGGGGCCCTTGGCCAGACCACAGGAGGGGAGGGAGCAGAAAAGCTGCCTCCTCCTCTTCTTCTTCTCCATCGTCATCATCATCGTCATCATCATCCCTGTTCACGTAAAGAAGCCACACACAAATCAGCAGCCCTTCCAGAAACAAATTGGGAACGGAGTCCTGGAATCATAGCTGTTTCTAGCTAAGGAAGAAGCACAGATAAAGAAAAAAGCACAGGGGAAGATAAACTTTTGGGCCCACATGTCAGTTTTTGGAAGCTTTTCATGGTCAGCCCTTATCAACAACGGCTCTCCAAAGCCAGGTCTAAAATTTTCCTTTCTGAAGCAACAGGTGTTTGACTTGTGTTCAGAAATGGCAACTGTTTGGCTCAGGCAAACACAGAGTTTGCATTAACAGGACTAAGAGTACTCTCCTTACTTTCCTTAATCAGTCCCTTTTTAATTGAACTTTGCAGTCATGGGGTGGGGGTAATTTTCCACTTAATTACAAATAGAGTTTCCTATCTTCTGGACTGCTTATTTCCAAAACAGGTGGGTCTGGTTCTAAGAATGTCAATATATGAAAACCCATATTCACAATGCAGATAATTTGAATTACATAAAAATTCTTCCTGTTTAAAATGGGTTTCTCTCTTGTACAACTGCAGAATTTATGAACAATTAAGCCCATTAACCATTTGGCCAATATCTCTACCTATTGCCAAATGAGGAGCTATCAGAAATGAAGATAAAACACACTTTAAAGCAATGGGGAAACAAGTGCCCTTCCAGTGTTTGGCAGCAGAGCTTGGTGACTAAATGAAATGGCTCTTGAGTTAAATTGCTGCAGTTGGAATTGTTGCTGTGCCTCTCACTAGATAGACGACTTTGGGCACACAAATTCATCTCTCTAATGTAAGCCTTGTTTTCTTCATCTGCAAACTAGGAATGCTAATAATACTTCCCCCATAGAGTTGTGGTGAGGATTATGTAAGGCAATGTAACACGCACAACATAATAAGCACACAGTAAATGTTCTGTTAATACTACTCATGTCAGGTAAGTGATTTTAATCTCTATAGGCCTACATTTTTCTCACTAGCAAAATGAAGGAGTTGACTTCTAAATTCCTGTTACTAATTCTCCACTTCATGTAGAAAAATCAAAAAGAAGGAAGGGCAAGGCTGTGTGGATACCAGAACATCCCACCCCAGGACACCCTCTGAAAAGTAGCAGTATGTTAGGACATTGACACAGACAGGACACATTTATTTGATAATAAAGGAGGAAGAAATGAGAGACATATTTTGGGGAATATATTTATTTCTTTGATGGAAAATAAACATAGATGATTTCTTAGTGACACATAAAGGCTAGCTCAGAAGTGAAGACATTAGATGAAACTGTGAGTGATGCACTCTAAACTCTTTGCTGAATGTCTCATTCTGCTAAAGGAGATCATCTAAGTTTCTAATCCTGCTTTGTGGCATTTTTATTGTGTTAAATGTGAATGTATGAGCAAAGTTGATAATACACTGACCTTCATTTTCTCCGTCAAAGAGGAATGATTTGGTGACTTAAAAGGGAGAAGAACTTTGGGAGAAAATGGCTACGTCATCTCTCAAGTTATAATCACAAAAGACACATCAGGTAGCACTTCAAATTGTAGTGATTTTCAAAATAAAATTCTTCCACCACTAATCATATTCATTAAGAATAAAATGTAAGCCAGTGCAGTGGCGAGTGCCTGTAGTCCCAGTACTCGGGAGACTGAGACAGGAAGATTGTAGGCTTGAGGCCAGCCTCAGCAACTTGGCAAGACCCTGCTTCAAAATAATAAGGAAGGCTGAGGGTGTAGTTCATTGGTAGTATGTTTCTGGTACAATCCCCAATACCAGAGGGTTGGTGTGTTGGTGGAAGTATAAATTTACTCCAAGCATTATTAAGCACTTGTTACCTTCTAAAGTCTATGCTACCTACAGGGGAGACAGATTTTTTTAAAGACCTTTATCCTAAAGGAACCCTGCCAGCTCACAGCATATAGCTTATGAAGATGATTATAAAGTGTACAATTTCAATATAGTTTCATTACTGCCAAGATGGGAGTATGTACAGATCGCTGTGGAAAAGTTCTAAGAGGCACCTAGACAGATTGAGAAGTCAGAGAAGGCTCCCTAGTGCAGGTAAGAGCTAAGCAGAGTTTTGAAATCTGCATGGAAGTTAACAGGTAAAAAGGAGGTTCCATTCAGAAGTAAAAGAGTGTGTGAGAGAGATCACAGTGGAACCTTGAAGGAACTAAAACTAAATTGGAATGCAGGAATGAAGAGGTAGAAAGAGGTCAGGTAATGGTGACCTTGGATAAGGAGAGCTTTGTAGAAGAACTCTGTGGATGAGCTGGATGTTACTGTTGGGCAGTAGACCCAACAGAAAAGTTCACAATGGGAGAATAGTACTGTCTGATTTCTATTTTAGATTTGTGATATTGTGTGGGATGACTTTTATAGAATCAAGGCTGAAGGAAGAAAGAGACCAGTGGTAAGGGTGTAGCAGAAATCTAAAAGAGATGAAACTGAAACCAATGAGTGGCAAGAGGATGGAGAAGAAGGAGTGGGTGCGGGTGCTGTGGGGAGGTTGGGTTGGCATGACTTCACTGTTGATTGGATGCGGGAGCCCAATGCTATTGCTGATGACAACATTAAGGATAGTTCTGTAGTTAAAGAAAAGAGTGACTAGGATGGACCAAGGAGAGTAGGTGGGGTCCCATGAAGAGAAGATGGAGGACTGTCAGAAGATCAAACTGAGAAGGCAGTGGAGAAAAAGTACCCAAAGAAGGAAGAAGCAAACAGTAAAGAGTTGTCATGAAGAAGCAAGAAAGGCAAGAGTTTCAAGTAAGAAGTACAGTGTCTCAGTATGGGACTTTGCAACGCAGACGCAGTTTGACTTAGACAAGGACAGTGTTGATGGAGAGGTGGGGACATATGCCAGATCGCAGTGGGCTGAGGGGGTAGCAGGAGGGAACCAGGCAGAGGCTGAATACAGGGTGCTCCCTAAAGGGGCTTGGCTGTGGATCAAGAGACCCAAGCACATTTCTATGACAAAGGGAGAGGGAGAAGTTGGAGGTGGAGGCTGGATATAAGGGAGTTCTCTCTGGCGATGACCTTCCTGCCTCTCAAAGAAGTGAGCTCTCCACAGAGTTGCTAGAGGAAGAATCTTCATTTCATCATCTCGGCTGAATACAATGGCTCCTTCTAAGAGTCTTCAGTGTGACAGTGATGCATTGACCTTGCAGTACTTGCATTGCTCTACATGAACCCTGGGGAAATTCTGGTAAATTGAAGCTGCATCACAGACTTAATCATCCATTTCTGAAGCCAGGCCTGTTGACCACTTGGTCAGCCCCAGCCCTCTCTGATTCAGAAGTCCAAGGATTTTACCTCTGAAGTCCTTTAGGATAAAGATGATTACCAGGCAACTATCTCCTAGGCCATCTTCTCATGTCTCCCTTAGGGAAAAGCCATTTCTCCCCAGCTTCTAAAGCAATATTTGCTCCAAGCTCTGTCATTTTATTTTTAATTATGATTTTTATCTATTTATTTTTGCAGTCTGAGGATGGAACCCAGTGGCACTCTACCACTAAACTACCTCCCCAATCCCCCTTTTTTCAATGTTTATTTTGAGAAAAGGGTCTCACTAAGTTGCCCAGCCTGACCTCGAACTTGTGATCCTCCTGCTTCAGCCTCCCTCTGGAGCAGCTGGAGTTACATGTGTGCACCCCCTCACCTAGCTCAAGCTCAGCATTGTAGCATTTTAACTCAACTCCATTAAAAGGGGTCAGAGGTCTGTTGAACATGTACTGTGCTCCAGATTGCCTGAGGATAGGAACTTAGTTCCTGCCTGCAAGAAACCCAATCTTTGGGCGTGGTGCCCCACGCTTGTAATCCCAGCATTTGGGAGGCTGAGACCGGAGGATCTGGGTTCGAGGCCAGCCTCAGCTACCTAGTGAGGCACTCCACAACTTAGTGACACTTGGTTTCAAAATAAAGAATAAAAAATAGGGCTGGGGGTGTAGCTCAGAGGTAGAATGCCCCTGAGTTCAATCCCCAGTACCGCAAAAAAAAAAAAAAAAAAAATTAGAAACCCAATCTTTCCCCAATCATTTTTCTGAAAACTGGAGATAAAATAGAAGAGGAATTGATATAACAACTAAGTTCGTAGTTTTCAAACTATGCGGAAAAAGGGCCTTTGGTTTCAAGAAGGGATCCCCTGACCAAGAAGGGAAGAGGTAGAAGAAGGACAGGCCTGGGGCTCCCAGCCAGCTTCAGCTCAAGTCTCTCCACTTTCATTTGTTTTATATGTTTAGTTACTGGTAGGATTTTTGTTTGAAGCAAAATCCTCACTGCTAAGAGATGCTTAAAACCACACCAAAGTAATGTTTGTGGATCCAAGTCCACAAAGGCATAACTCTTAATGAGTTACCAAAAAAGTAGATAAAAATAATTAAACCAAATGGTTAATTTTCTTTTCCCAAAATCTGTTCATTAGTCAGTTCAAACATGAAACAAATATAGCTGGGTTCCGTGGTACACTCCTGTAATTCCAGTACTTGAGAGGCTGAGACAGGAAGATTGCAAGTTGCAGGCTAGCCTCAGCAATGTAGCAAGGCCCTATTTCTTTTTTGTATACTTTTATTGGTTCATTATAGTCTCACATCATAATGTAGTTCAGAGTGGTAGTGACATACATGCATACAGCGCTTGGTGGGCTTTGCCCAGCTCCCTCCCCATTCCCTCACTTCCCCTTACAGGATATTGAGATTGACATTGGTATCCTCACATATGTATATAATATTAGTGGAAATGATTCCTCCATTCATTCCTCTGTCTTCCCCTAAACCACCTCCCTCGCTCCACTGGAGTTTCTCCATCATCTGAAGTCTCTCTGGTATCCTGATTACTCCCCTAGCTTCAGCACATGAGAGAAAACATATGACCGTTCACTTTCTGTGACTGGCTAATCTCACTTAACATAATGTTCTCCAGGTTCATCCAGTTTTCTGAAAATGACATAATTTTGTTCTTCTTTATTGCTGAGTAGAATTCCATTGAGTACATATCCCATAATTTTGTAAACGATTTAACACTAAAAAAAATAAATAACTGAATCAAGCAATGGGCAATTGAACTGAATAGACACATCACAAAAGAAGAAATACAAATGGCCAATAAATACATGAAAAAGTGTTCAACATCATTAGCAGTCAGGGAGATGCAAATCAAAACCACACAGAGATTCCATCTAACCTTAACCAGAATGACAAACATCAAGAAGTCAAAAAACAATAAATGCTGGCGAGGATGTGGGAAAATAGGAACTCTTATAGACTGTTGGTGGGATTGTAAGCTAATACAGCTGCTATGGAGATCAGTGTGGAGATTTCTCAGAAAATTAGGAATGGATTCACCATACGGTCCAGCTATACTACTCCTGGGTATCTTTCCAAGGGACTGAAATTAGAATTTTATGGTACTATATGCATACCCATGTTTAAGGCAGCACAATTCACAATAGCCAAATTATGGAACCAAACTAGGTGTCCATCAACAGATGAATGGATTACAAAGACCCTATTTTAAAATTAAAAAATAATAATAAAATAAAATGAGATTGGAACTAGAGGTAGATCACCCCTGGATTTAATGCTCATTACCTACCACACACACAAACCCCATAAATACGTAACAGCAGGCACTGTGCCAATCCTGTGCTGGACACTGGGGAAACCAAGGTAAAAGAAACTTGGTTGCTGCTCTCAAGGACCTCACCAGGAAGCAGAGCGGGGAACCATCACTCTCTTGGATGGCAAACATCATGGCCATGATTGAGGTGTGGATTAAGGAGAGTGGGAGGGAAAGATGACAAGGATGGGAGAACACTGTCTGGGAAGTGGGGCAAAAAGGATGTGTCAGGGCAAACTTCACAGGAGTGTGTGTGTGTGTGTGTGTGTGTGTGTGTGTGTGTGTGTGTGTGTGTTACTGGAGATTGAATACAGGGGTATGCTACTTCTGAGCTATACCCCCAGCACTTTCTATTTGTTATTTGTTTGAAGTAGGGTCTCACTAAGTCACTGAAGACCTCGTTAAGTTGCTGAGGCTGTCCTTGAACCTGTGATCCTCCTGTCTCAGCCATTCAAGTGCTTGAAGTACAATTACAGGTGTGTACCACCATGCCCAGGTCACAGGAGATATTTTTTTAGCTGAGTTTTAAAGAAAAGCCAAATGCTGGTGCTCCGTGACTGTGGGGACAAGCCAAGTGAGCAAAGTTAGTGGCTTTCTTCTCATCTGGTACCAGCTAGGCATCTCTGAGGCCAAGGTCCTTTAAGAGTCCTTTATGTCCCTCAGGGCTCAGGCACTGTGTCCTTCTGTGCACTGCCACCTAGTGGCCATATTCAATCACTGAGTTTCCCTGAACCTGAAGTCCTCTGTCTCCCCACTGATACCAGAGTTGAGGACGCTGGACACACAGCAGTGGACAGGTGACTTCTTCAGTAGCACACAGTTTGCAACACTGGCTGGAATAGAGCCTCACTCCCGTGGGTGGCTCCTCACCATGAGCCCGTGCTACAGCAGGTGGAGACTCAATTTGGCGACTGCCTCTGGAGCAAGCTTAAAATTCTCATCCGAGGCATTGGAGGGGTGGGGACATGTTCATAGAAAGAAATGTGGGAGTAAATGGCTAAGCAAGAGAGAAAAGAAGAGGACATTCTTCCCACCCTATACACACTGGTCCAGCCCTCAAACTTGTCTCGAAGCAATAAGCAAAGGTGGCTGGAGATATTCTGGGGGTGGATAGGGACTGTACATTTCAGGTACTGGTGTAAAAGGAGGGCAGGGGCTCTAATGCCACTTCCTTTCTGTCCACGGCCCCAGGTGAAGCCAGTGCTGGGGGCTTCTGAAAACACCTGTCAGTTGTTGAATGTCCAAAAAAGTGCATTCAAATAGGAATGCACTTTTGTTCAAGCTGAAAATTTGCATGCAGTATGTTTCAGAAGCCCATCTGGTGTTACAGAATCCACTGTGGTTTCAATCGCTCCTTGCAATCAACCATCCTCACTAAGCTTCATATGTCACTGTGTGTAAGTGTAGCCATATGCACAGTGCTTGCATATATTATATGTTGTGCAAATAAGTCCTACGCAAGCACACATTATTGTTTTATGCCAAAAATAGATTTATACCAGAATAGATTTTAAAGACTTCACAATAAAAATTTCAGGAACAATTAGACTAAGGATTAGCATAGTCAAAAGAAAACAGGATTTAGGTAGTAAATGAGTTGGTAAAACAAAATCTGTGTATTAAACAACAACAGCTTTGGACAGAGGAGGAATATACAATTGAGCCTAATCTTAATCTTAATTGCCTAGCAGCCTGGGAGCAAAAATAACTACGGTTCCTTGAGCCCATGATGAGCAGCAGGCATTTCATTCATTATTGCCTAGTATAGTACCAGGTAGTAGTAGATCTTTGTCTTCATTTTATTGAGGAGGAAACTGAGGCTCATAGTGGTTATTTGATTTTCCTGAGGTCATGAAGCTATTATATGATAGAATCACTCTACAGAGTGGTAAAATACTAAATTACTTTATTGGCACCTTGAAGTGTTTATCTCCTAAATGCTGAGCTGTCTCTATTACCTCTTGCTTTCTTTCTTTCTTTTTTTTTTTTTCTTCAAACATGAAGACTCTGGCAGAAAGAACATTTTCTGTCTATTCTGTCTGAGAGTAGGAAGAGTTGGGTATGCAATAGTTCACAGAGGACCCTAGTCAAGGTGGGCTCCCACTGAAACTTCCCTCCACACCTCCCAGACAAAGATTCCCAAGTTTATTCTGAATGTTCCATATTTGAAACTGTGCAGTGTGGCTGGGGATCAGAGCCCTGGAACCTCTCCTTGTACCCATCAAGCTGAATTTTTAACAGGAAGAAGGGAGGAGAGGCTGGGGGGCTGCTTCTGATTAGCCTGTGTCTCCTGCCAAAGCAAGATGCCCTTTCTCTGTGGACAATTAAATGTTTCTCACGGACCCACCATCTGGGCTCAGCAAAGCGGGGAGTGGTTGCTCGCTCTCTCCACCCTACCCTACTTCTGACTCAGAAAACCTAGCTCTTCCTCCACCTCTCCCTTCCTGACTTCCTGGCCTGGCTGCTACACCCTTAGACCTCAATTCTCCATCTCTGAGCAGGCTGGGGGCACAGCCTTCTCAGTCACCCTGAAAACAGCAGGAGAAAGACCACAGTTACTGTGGGCAGGGGTTGGCAGCCCCTCACATGAAAGCCACATCACATCGACTTCCCCAGCCACTCCCAGGGAAGAAGTTCTCTGAGAAGAGAAGCCCAGACTCAGTCAGTTTGCAGAACAAACTCGTGCCTTGCTAGTGCTGATTACTGTTTTCAAGCACACTGACATGTGGGCAGAGGCCAGAAATGGGAATTGGCAACAACTCCAGGGGGAGAAAAATTGGATGAGGGAAGGAATGCATGACTCTTTGCCATGTTTTCTCAGACCCCCCATCTTCCTCACCTGTATCCTTCAGGCCCATCCATTTGCAAACATTTACTTTGTTTACCTACTGTGTGCCAGGCGCAGAGCTAGACCTCAACCCTGGCCTGGCCCATCTCTTGGCCAGTAGACAACGAGGGAATCTGTCTGGATTTATACAGAAGGTTTTGTGAGAACACAGAGGGAAGGCATGAGTGAGACCTTGGGGGCACGTCTTGAAGGGTACAGAGGGTTTTTCTTGCTCAGAGAGAGAAGCGCAAGAACGCAAATCAATAACAACTGTATATGCTTCTGTTTTCGACAATGCTTTCTCCTAAGTGATCTCATTTGGTCCTCCAAACAACTTTTACAAGTAGGAAAGGAAGGGAAATATTATGATCCTTGCCCAGAGAAGATACTGCATAAAATCATGCATTTTGAAATGATTAATACAAACTAACATTTCCATCACCTAATATAGTTGCCTTTTTTGCTTTGGAAAGCACCTGAGAACACAGAAGATCCCCTCTCAGCAGATTTCAAGCACACCATACAGTATCACCATGCTGCACATCAGAGTTCCAGGATTTACTCAGCCTGCAAAACTGAAAGCTGGTACCCTTTGATCTTGCTTTCACTAACCTCAGCCCCTGGCCACTACCATTCTTCTCTCTGCTTCTCTGAGTTCTGACCTCTTAGATTCCACATATAAGTGAGATCATGCAGTATTTGTCTGTCTGAATCTGGCTTATTTTACTTAGCATATTATTCTGGTTTATCCATGTCATCTCAAATGACAGGATTTCCTTCTTATTTAAAGCTGAATAACATCATTTGTGTGTGTATGTGTGTGTGTGTGTGTGTGTGTGTGTGTGTGTGTACACTACAATTTTATCCATTCATCCATCAAAAACCACTTAAGTTGTTACCACATCTTGGCTATTGTGAATAGTGCTACAATGAACATGGGAATACATATATCTCTTTGAAATATTGATTTTATGTCCTTTGGATATATAACCAGAAATGGAATTACTGAATCATATGGTAGTTGTATTTTTAATATTTTGATGAATTTACATGGCGTTTTCCATAAAGATTATACTGCTTTATATTTCCACCAACAGCATAAAGGGGTTTCTTTTCCTCGCACCCTCATCAATACTCATTATCTTTTGTCTTTTTGATAATAGCCATCCCAAAAGGTGTGAAATGATATATCATTGTGACATGATTTGTATTTTCCTGATGATTTGTGATATTGAGCACTTTTTCATATACCTGTAGCCATTTGTATGTCTACTTTGAGAAATGTATATTCAGACCCGTTGCCCATATTTTATTCATGTTTTTATCTTATTTTATTTTATTTTGCTACTAAGTTCTTTAACTTCTTTATATATTTTGGATATTAACCCTGAATTAGATGTGTGGTTTGCAAATATTTTCTTTCATTCTGTAGGTTGTCTCTTCATTCTGTTGATTGTTTCCTTTGCTACACACAAGATTTTTAGTTTGATATAAAACCCTTGTCTGTTTTTATTTTGGTTGCTTGTAGTTTGGAGGGCATATAAAATATCATTGCCTGGACCAATGTCAAGAACTTTTTCCTGCTTTTCTTCTAGTAGTTTTATAGTTTAAGTTTCACATTTAAGCCTTTAAATCCATTTTGAGTTGATTCTAGTATAGGTGTAGAAATTGGTTTTCTAGTATTTGGGGAGAATTTTGCATATACATTCATCAGAGATACTGGCCTGTAATTTTCTGTTCTTGTAATGTCCTTGTCTGGGCTTTAGTATCAGAGTAGTGCTGGTCTCCTAAAATGAGTTTGGAAATATTTTTTTCTCTTCAATTGTTTGGAAGGTTTAGAGAAGGATTGGCATCAAATCATCTTTAATTATTATCAAGGAAACCATTGGACCAGGGGGGTGTCTTTGTTGAAGAGATTTTTGATTACTGATTCAAACTCCTTAATTTTTATTGGTTTGTTCAGGATTTTTGTTCTTCCTTATTTAATCTTGATAGGTTGTATGCTTCTAAGAATTTAATCATATTTTGTAGCTTACCCAATTTGTTGATGTATAATTATTCATAGTAGTCTTTTTTGGCCTTTTGTATTTTTGTGGTTTCAATTGTAATGTCTACTCTTTTCATTTCTGATTTTATTTATTTGTGTCTTTCTTTTTTTGGCTTAGTTAAAAGTTTATCAATTTTATCTTTAAACAATTCTTAGCATCACTGATTTTCTCTATTGTTTTTTTTTCTGCTGTTTTTTGTTATTTCCATCTTTTCTTAACTTTGGGTTTAATTTGCTGTTTTTCAAGTTTCTTGATGTATAAAGTAAGAATGTGAATCTGCAATATTTCTATGTTCTTAATGTAGACACTTATTGCTATAAACCCTTTAAAATTGCTTTTACTGAATTTCATAAATTTTGGTACATTGTGTTTCCATTATTGTCTCAAGATATTTTTATTTCCTTTTTAAATTCTTCTTTGACCCATCGCTCCTTCCAAGAGTGTGCTTTTTGATTTCTGTATATTTGTAAATTTCCCGCTTTTCCTCATGTTACTGCTTTCTAGTTCTATGTCACTGTGGTTCAAAAAGATAGTTGATATAATATCAACTTAAATTCTTTTTAAAAATTCTGAAATTTGTTAAGACTTGTTTTGTGCCCTAAAATATGATCTATCCTGGAGAATTTTCTGTGTGCACTTGAGAACCATGTGTATTCTGTAAGTGTTGGATGAAATTTTCTACATATAGCTCTTGGATCTGTTTTGTCTATAGTGTTGTTCAAGTCTGCTGCTTTGTATTGATTTTCCATCTGGATGATCTATCCATTGTTGAAAATGGGCTCTTGAACTCCCCCTCTGTTACTGCATTACTATCTATTTCTTCCTTCAGTTGTGTTAATATTTGCCTTATATATTTAGTTGTTTGATGTCAAGTATATACATAGCTACAATTATTATATCCTCTTGATGAAATGACCACTTTTTCATTATAAAATTATCTTCTTTGTCTCATGTAATACATTTGACTTAAATTGTATTTTGTCTGATGTAAGCATGATCATGCTTACTCTCTTTTAATTATTATTTACATGAAATGTCTTTTTCCAACCCTTCAATTTCAGCCTGTGCTTGTTTTTAAGTCTACATGTGCATATAGCTGGACATGGCAGATTAGATTTTCAGCCTGTACCCACCCCCCTACACAGAAGTAAATATTTGGCATTTATCTAAGAACCAACATGCCTTGGTGGGAATTTAAGAGTCCAGGCCAGGGGGGCTGCAAAACCCTGGCAAAGCCCAAGACCAAGGAGAGATGCTTTGAGAAGGCCATCTCACATACTAGTAATAAGTCTACTGACCATTATCCCAGCAATGAACTGAAGCATCCCTTATTTCCCCATGGACTTAGCCCTAGCCTTGTCTTTCCACAGTCCTTCCACTCACTCCTTCCACCAGGGGACTCAGAGGAGACATGCCCATCCACAACCCCCAGAACAGGCCTGCCAACCTCAAATCCAACTATTTCCTGAAGCAGTCCCAGGACCTGGCTTCAGCCACACTCAGTCTCTTTGCACTCTAACTCATCTCCCATCACACCCACCCTCAGGAGAGATGACACTGACATGGCCATGAGGATTTGGGGGCCCAACCAAGTGAAAGCTGAATTGGAGAAACATTTAGTGGGGGTTGGATGGGGTCTGTTTATGTAGTTCTATGAAGTTATGCCAGCAAGAATATAAGTAATGAGAGAGCCTGTGCATCTTCCTCTTTCTTGTATTTGTTTTCCTTCTATACTTCATGTATAACCCACTGCTACCTCTAGGTCTAAGTCATTCCAATGTCCTTCTAAATATTCTCCTTTTTCCAAACCTGGCTCCTTTCAGTCCATCTTCCACATTGCCCCTAGAGAAGACTTTCTGAAAAAAATTGATTGGATATCATCTCTGATTAAAAATCTTTATGACAATTGTTTATGGTTCAAAGGACAAAGTCCAACTTTTATAGTTTAATTTTATTTCTTTTTTGTCTCTCCTTGGCCTCAGTGTTAAACTGCAGTACTACTACCATAGGTTGTAATAATTATAACCCAAGACAGTGCTGACTCTTTGATTTGCCCACTTCTTGGCCAGCTGTTCTTGTTTCTCTGCGCTTTTCTATGGCTGTAGCTCTGGGAATGTTTCTTTTACACCTTACATGTCATTTGCTTTCTGTGTAGAATGGGAAGTGATGTTGGCTGTAATAGGTTCCTTTTGACCATCCCTATATTGGGAGCAATGCTCTTTAATCAGTTTGATAGAGATTATCAGTGAAAAAGTCTGTAGAAGATTTTGCTAGTAAGTGTTTAGGCAAGGCAAGGGTGGGGTGCATGACCATGAAAAAGTAGCCAATTTAGTCTGATCAATGCTCAAAACGTTTCAAAGTTTTCTGTTTGTTTGCTTAATAAAATGTTGATACTATTCATAATGCTCTACTCCGGGAAAGAAAACAACTCAATAAAAGTGAGGAAATTATAGCTAGACTGATCAGGAAATTTAGAAGCCATAAATTACTAATATCAGAAATGAGAAAGGGTTTTTCATTATTGATTGTACAGATAATAAAAATATAATAAAAATCATTGAATAATTATATGCCAAGAAATGTGATAACTTGGATAAAATGGACACATTTCTTGAAAGACAGGAATTACCAAAATTTATTCAAGAAATAGATTATATGAATAGTCTTACATCTATTTTTAAAAATTGAATTTGTAGTTGAAAACCTTTCCATAAATAAAACTCAGGGTGAACATGGCTTTACTGTGGAAATATTATTAAACATTTTAAAAAGTAGTACCAATTCTATACAAGATAACCAGAAAGTTGAAGTGAAAGGAATACTACCCAAATTATACTATAAAGCTTGGTATTGTGTTGATATCTAAACCAGAAAAATAGATTATAATAAAATAAAACTTTAAATTGTTATCTCATTAACAAAAATATGAAAAATTAATAATGTTTTAACATGACAAAATATGGCTTATCTCAGGAGTGCAGGATTGGTTTAATAGTTGAAAAACAATCAGTGTAATTTGCCATACTAGCAGACTCAGAAAGAAAATACAGGATTATTTCAGTAGACGAAGAGAAAACATTTGACAAAATCCAACATTCATTCCTTATAAAAAGTCACAGCAGCCATAAATGAAAGAGAATTTTTCTAACCTGACATGCAACATCTATGATAAGACTATGGTGAACGTTAATACTTAACAGTGTGTGATAGTGGAAAATCAAATGCTTTCCTTTTAAGATCAGTCATAAGAAAAGGATTGTCAGCCAGATGTGGTAGCTCATGGCTCTAATATTAGTACTTGAGAGGCTGAGGCTGAAATAGGAAGATTGCAGGTTTGAGGCCAATCTCAGCAACTTAGCAAGACCCTGTTTCAAAATAAAAAATAAAATAGGGCTACGGGTGAAACTCAGAGGTAGAATGCCCCTGGATTCAATCCCTAGTACTACAAAAAAGAAAAAAATATTGTCTATTTTTATCACTTCTATTCTATATTGTATTAGAGGTTCCAAGCAATTCCATAAGGCAAGAAAAAAAAAAAAAAGACATAAAAGACACCCATTTTGGAAAAAAGGAAGTTAAAGTTTTTTTTCAGATTACATGTTTGTCTATATAAAATACCTGGTAAAATCCACAAAAAGCTACTAAAATTAATCAATGAGCTTATCAAGGATGGGAGATACAAGATCAATACAAAAAACCAATTGTATATCTGTATACAAGAAATTAACAACTAAAACTGAAATTTTAAAAATAGCACTTGTAGCCAGGTGTGGTGGTGCATCCTGTAATCCGGATCAGTGTTTGGGAGGCTGAGACAGGAGGATCACAGGTTCAAAGCCAGCCTCAGCAGTTTAGTGAGGCTGTCAGCAATTTAGTGAGACTCTGTTTCCAAATTAAAAATAAAATAGGACTGGAGGTGTACCTCAGAGGTGGAAGGCCCCTGGGTCCAATCTCTAGCAACACACACACACACACACACACACACACACACACACACACACACACACACAAATTCCACTTGCAATATAATAAAAGAAATATAAAATATTTAAGGATCA
This sequence comes from Graphiurus murinus, assembly GCA_004027655.1. NCBI lineage: Eukaryota > Metazoa > Chordata > Mammalia > Rodentia > Gliridae > Graphiurus > Graphiurus murinus. The sequence continues at coordinate 8,712 of PVLC010019390.1, read as the reverse complement.
ATCTGACAAGATGTATACATTGAAAGATAAAAATCATTGCTGAGAAATATTAAGAAGATCTAAATGAAGACAGAGAAGCAGCATTTGTGGATTAAAAATTAAGTATTGTTAGGATGTCATTTTTCCTCTAAATAAATCTATAGATTCAAAGCAAGCTTAATCAAATCCCCTGCTGGATTTTTTAAAAGAAATTGATAAAGCTGATTCTAAAATTTATTTGGAAATGTAAATTCACTAGAATAGCTTAAAAAAAAAAAAAGCAACTTTGAAAAAGAACAAAGTTGGAAAACTAACACTACTTGGCTTCCAGACTCATAAAGTTATGGTAATCAAGACAGTATGATGTTGGTGTCAAGATAGACAGATCAATGGAAAGAACAGAGTCCAGAAATACACTCAGATGCATATGGTCAATTGAGTTTCAACAGAGAATAATCTTTTCAACAAGTGATAGAATAATTGGATGTCTATATGCCAAAAAACAGTGAACATTGATTAAAACCTAACACAACGTACAAAAATAATAAAACACAGGACATGGTTTTTCTGATTTGGATTAGACAAAGATTTCTTAGATAAAATGCTAAAATAATAGAAATAATTGGTTAATTTGGTTTCATTAAAATTAAGAATTTGCTCTTTGAAACCACTTTTAAGAGATTGAAAAGATAAACTACACACTGGGAGTTTAGAATATATGAAGGACTCTCAAATTTTAATAATAACAACAAAAATGGGCAAAGGATTTGAGCAGACACTTCACTAAAGGTATACATATGAAAATATGCTTAACATAAATAATCACTAGAAAAATGCACATTAAAACCACAATGATTTTTTACCTTTTGTGACTGACTAATCTCACTTAGAATGTTTTCCAGTTCCATCCATTTCCCTGCAAATGACATGATTTTGTTCTTCTTTATAGCTGAGTAAAATTCCATTGTGTACATATCCCATAGTTTTGTAATCCTTCATCTGTTGATGGACATCATGGCTGGTTCCATAGTTTGGCAATTGTGAATTGAATTGTGTGGCTATACTGTTTTCCAAAGTGGTTGCATTAATTTGCAATCCCACCAACAATGTAATAGAGTTCCCACTTCTCCACACCCTCGCCAGCATTTGTTGTTGTTTGTGTTTTTAATGATTGCCATTCTAATTGGGGTTAGGATGATCTCCCTAATATGCAGAAGTTAGGGAGAAAGTGAGTCATAGGAGGGACTCTAAAAGAAGAAGAAGAAACCTTAGATGAGCAAAGAAGGCAATCTAACTGAAGATGATGGGGTGGGGGAGAGGGAAACACCCGAATGCACCTGATATACCTTCACAAACATATCAAAGTCAATCACTAAGCTGAACGTGAGAAGGAGGGAGGGGAGAGGGAATGGGGTTGGAATTGGGGAAGGGCTAAATGAGTGATGTGTGCATGTATGCCTCTACCAGCTTGTACCTCATTAAGATGCATGATTACAATGCACCAATAAAAAAAAAGGAAAAAAAATTGTTATTCTGTTTGCTAGATAGTTAAAATTGAGCAATACAATCATACCAAGTGTGGTGAGAATAGGGAGGAACTGGAACTTTCATATATTGCTGGTTGGAATGCAAAGTGGTATAACAACTTTGGAAAATATTTTGGTGGTTTCTTAAAGATGCACTCCTCTGTAGAATCCATCCACTCCACTCCTAGGTATTTATCCAAGAGAAATAAAACAATATGGCCATGCAAAGACTTATATACACATATTCACAGGAGCATTATTTGTAATAGCCAAAACCTGGAAACAACTAAAATGTCCATTAACAGGTAAATGGATAAACAAATTGTAGAATACTACTTAGAAATAAAAATGTATGAAATATTGATGTGTGCAAAATTATGGATGAATTTTAATTATGCTGAATTTAAGAAGCCAGGTAAATAAAATAGTTACATAGTAACTATTTATATAGTAAATAAAAGTTACATAGTTATAGTTTATATAAAATTATAGGAAATGAACAATATATTACAAGAGAAAGCAGAACAGTGATTGCCTATTGATAAATGAGAGGCAGGGAAATGTACTAAGGGTCACAAAGAAACTTCTGGGGGTGATAACTATCTTTACTACCTTGATTATAGCGATGGGATATACCAAAGATAGTTCAATTTTAAAATAGCCCAATTTTATACTTTAAGTCTATGCAGCTGTTTATATGTCACTTGTAACTCTATAAAACTGTTTAGCAAGACTCAAAGGTAGCAAATCTTTTAATTTTTTCTTTTATTCATTTATTTTCGTGAGACTGGGGATTGAACTCAGGGGTGTTCTACCACCAAGTTGCATACCCAGACCTTTTTATTTTAAGACAGGGTCTTGCTAAATTACTGAGGGTCTCGCTAAGTTGCTGAGACTGGCCCCAGACCTGTGATCCTCCTGTCTCACCTCCTAAGTACTAGAATTATAGGTGAGTGCTACTGCCTCAGGCTTAATACCACCTTTTAAAGATCATGTCACCTTTCTTTTAATCTCTGTAAGTGGAGTACCATTTTGCAATAAATAGTAACCCTCATCTAAATTAAACTCTTATTTCCAGTCAAACTTGTTGATCTAGCTGGGTGGGCAGTGTTGGATAACTCAGCCAACAGAATGACTGACAGTTTACTGGGGAAAAGATCTGTGTGGCCTGCTGAGTGCTTCTCAAAATTGAATGTGCACATGAATGAATGAATTAATTATTTTTTGTGTGTATGTGGTACTGGAGATTGAACCCAGGGGCATTCTACCTCCAAGCAACACCCTCATCCCTGTTTTATTTGGAAGCAGAGTCTTTCTAGGTTGATGAGAGTCTCACTACTTGCTGAGGCTATCCTCAAAATCTGTGATTCTCTTGTCTCAGCCTCCCAAGTACTGGGATTAATTTAAATTAAAGAAAATAAAAAGTTCTCTTGACATTGAGAATCAAATACAAAGGTTCACGCATACTAGGCAAGCACTCTACTACTGAGCTAATCCCTAGCCCACAAAAAAAAGGTCTCAAGTCATGCTAATATGCAGTAATCACATAAGGCCAGTGAATACTGTACTGGGCAGTGAGGAAAAGAGCATTTCCATCTTTGCAAGAAAGCTAAACACGGATGAGCTTTGCTTTTCAAGTGTGCAGTCCACGGGCCAATGTTGGCATTACCTGGGAACTCAGTAGAAATGCAGTCTTCCTTCCCAAGAGATTTTATACACATTGAAGTTTAATAAGCCCTAGTTTAGGCAGACTGGGATGCAGTCAATTTTGAGGGATAGAGGGATTCGGTGTTGCATGTCTTAACATGTGTTTGTTCCAGTGACGTTGGGACAAGGGTCTTGGACCTTTCATCCGAGTGGCCATCTTGGAGTTAGGTAAAACAAACAAACAAACAAAAAAAATGTTTATGAATCCAGGCCGGGCAATGGACAGAGCTAGAACACTGTGGGTCAGGGACAATACACAGAGAGTAGAGTTTGTCAGAGGTGACTGGTCACTTGGCTGAGGTCAGCAGAATGAATGACTGAACTAGGAGGGGTAGTGGGTGCACCACAATTCCATTCTCAAAGGTAGGAATGGGGGCAGACCCGGCCCCAAGCAGAAGTAGGAGAGTTGTGGGTGGTTTTCTTAAATACCTAGAAGCTCCTGGCTCTGCCTTTTCCTTCTACAGAGTCCACAAATCTCAAAGCTGGAAGGGCCATTAGCTGCTATCCTCACCTCGTTTTCACTCAATCAGTACAGATGTATGAAGAATCCCACTGGGTGCCTACAGCACAGCAGGCACATGTGGGGGTGGGACTTCAAACATTCTACAAGTCTGACCCAGGACTGCACAGATGTGCACTCTCAGGACTTCCCATCCCCACACTCCTATCCCTTTCCTCCTGCTGGAACCCTGCATAAATGGGGCAGTCACATTTTCCATTTGTTGAACTGTAGCCACGCATTTACAAACCTCAGAATTGGACCTCTGGTCTGTTGGGCTTCCTCATTACCACGATGTCACCAAACAATATTTATCCCTTGGGGTCATTTCTGGCCACCTTTATTTCCTACTCTATTCCTCCAGAAACCACCCCTTTCCCACTGGATCCTGGGAAGGATCTGACTTTTTTCTTAAGTTTATTTTCCTGGGCTACACTAACCGAGGTAATTTCCTGCTCCCTTCCCAGGCTCCTCGATCCTGTTGGGTAACCTTGCTGGCTGATATGTGTGCTTGTCTCTAATTGCTTTCTACATTTGCTTGACATTTGTGTGTTCCTGCTTGCAAATCATCAGCAAAGAGGTTAAATAAAACCAGACCGGACCCTGCTCTCTGGGGAAGTGCCCCCAGTCCCCACTCCCTTCACTCACTGGAGCTGTTCCTGGGTTCTTATATCATTATGCTTTATTTATGACCTCCCAGCCTGCTGTCGAATCCATGTGACCACATTCTCTTCCAAGGCGATCTGAGTTGGCCTTAGAGTAAAACCGGCGTGGCAGGCTGAACAAAACCCTTTACCCAAGGTCCAAGTCCTTTACTAAAGACCTGGCTTGACTCTGTTTTTCTTGTCTACAGTCTCTTGAACTCACATCTTTCCATAAATCCTTTGTGACTTTATCCTTTCCAGATGTAGATGGATTTTCACTCTTAGCATCTGTTTTATTACTATGACTATCCAATTTGCTGGCCAGTAATTTCCACAATGAGCTTTCTTTTGCTTTCCTTTTCTGAACGCAAGCACCAATAACACCATATTAATGGCATCTTCTCACACTCTGCCCTTGATTTTCAGCTCCCATTTTGAATTCTCCAGTAATATTTCAAAACTTTTTATCTTTTACCTCGGGTTGGGGATGCGCAAGTCTCTCTTCTCAGTGGCAGATGTAAGCATCGGTGGAGGTACAGCTGAACCTGAATTTGGAACTGTTGTTGCTTCAGTCCAAGTCACCAGTTCACGCTCCAGGATTTTTAAAATGTAATTTATTTTTAGCCTCACTCAGATAAAGAGAAAGGATCATTATAATCATGATACTAATAGTAACTTTATTTAGAAGACATCTACGAGTCACTTAGATATCGGAATAGAATAAAAACAGATATCAAAATAGAGTAAAAACAGAAAAAACATGCAAACATTAAAAAAAAAGGTAGAAAGAAGTCAACTATAGTGGTGCGCGCACTTGTAGTCCCAGATACTCCGGGGAAGCTGAGGCAGGAGGGTTTCAAGACCAAGGCCAACCTGGGCAACTTAATGAGAACCTGTCTAAAAATTTTTTTTAAAAGGGCTGGAACATTGCTCAGTGGTAGAGCACACCTGGGTTCAATTATCAGTAACAGGAGAGAGGGGGGGGAGAGAGAGAGAGAGAGAGAGAGAGAGAGAGAGAGAGAGAGAGAGAGAGAGAAAGAGAGAGAGACAGAGAGAGAAATAAGCAGAAAAGCCATAGAGAGGCAAAAAGATGTCATGAAGTCCAATCTCCTACACTATTTGAGTTCCTGGGTGTTTTTCCAGTCGGTTTCATGTTAACTCTAGTTTTCAGTGACAATGAGCTAGCAACCCTCAAGTAACCAGGTAATTACTTTGGTGTCTATCAGCAGATCTAGCGCAAAGACCTGTGATTGGAAGAACTCAGCTCTTAAGACAGAGAGCAGTCAATCTGGTGGAATATTAGAAAGCCATTCTGTCTAAACTACTCTAGTAAAACCACTGCTCATACAGTTGGTAGCATTTAAAAACAAACAAACAAATAAACAAAAACCTCCTGTAATTCTCTTCTTCCTGCCTGTACTTAATGAATCCGATTTATCATCTGAGATTGTGCAACTTTGAAGTCACATCAGATCAAAAGAACACATCAAAAGTAGAGTGGTAGTTTGCTCTAAAAAGTGATAACTATAAAATGTGAGAGCTGACAGAGAAGAGTTAAACAACCTAAAGAGTAAGAAAAATTCAAAGCCTCTGGAGGCTTAGCTGTTTCTGAGCCACTAGGTGTAGGGGCAAATGACTCTGTATAGCTTTAATATCTGTTAGAATCATGCTATTTAAGAGCAAGACAATAATATTATGATGATTCAGAAAGAAAATGAAGTTAGGTTCAGCAGCTACATTAAAGGAAGAAAGGAGGTACATAATTAGTTCTAAACTAATACATAATAGATTTACCTGGTTCAGTGTTTATGAGTATGAAAAGGCCCTCAGTGAGAAGTTAGTTTCCATTCACCTCCTAATCTCCCAGCTCCCCTCTTGGATACAACCACTACCACCAATCTTGTTGGACTTTTTCAGAGATGATCTAAATGCCTTTAGAGAAAAAACCCTGTGTCTTCGAAATCATTCATATGTTTTTAGATTCTAATACATAAGCTCCAGGGACTTGGAAAATTCACTGTAGATGGAACAGTTTATTTCTCAACAATTTGGGGCAAATTAGACATCGCTCGGTGTGATTTCAGTTTCCTAATTTCTTTTAGATTATCGAGGCAGAAAGGCCATTGTAGACCTCAGGGAGACTATTGGAGGGATCAGATCTTCCCTCTGGAGAAAGAGAGGTTCTGTGTTCTTTATGGCTGAATAAAATTCCATTGTGTGTATATGCCACAGTTGCATAACCCATTCATCTGTTGATGGACACCTAGGCTGCTTCCATAGTTTGGCTCCTGTGAATCATACTGCTATAAACATGGGTATGCATGCATCACTATAATATTCTGACTTCAATTCCTTTGGAAAGATACCCAGGAATGGTATAGCTGAGTCATATGGTGGTCATTTCCAGTCTTCTGAGGAACCTCCAAACTGATCTCCATAGTAGGTTTATTAATGTCCAATCCTATCAACAATGGATAAGGATTTCTATTTTCCCATCTCCTTGCCATAATTTATTACTGTTTGTATTCTTGATGATTGTCATTCTAACTGGTGTTGCATGGAATTTCAGTGAAGTTTTGATTTACACTTCTCTGATTGCTAATGATGTTGAACATTTTTTCATATATTTATTGGCCATTTTTATTTATTCCTTTGAGAAGTGTCTATTCAACATAATTGCTCATTTTTATTGGCTTTTTTTTCTTTTGTTTTGGTACTGGCAATTGAATCTGGGGTGGGGGAGCTTTGCCTCTGAGCTATACCCCTATCCCTTTTTATTGTTTTATTTTGAAACAGGGTCTTGCTATGTTACTGAGGGTCTGGCTAAATTGCTGCGGCTGACCTTGTACCTGCAATTCTTGATCCTCCTGTCTCAACCTCCCAAGTCATGGGATTGCAGGCCTGTGCCTCCATGCCTGGCAGGTTATTTGTTTTTAGTGTTAAGTTTTTCAAGTTCTTTATATATTCTAGGTATTAGTCCTTTATCAGAGGAGTATCTGGCAATGATTTTCTCCCATTCTGTAGGCTCTCTCTTCAGATTCTTGATTGTTTGTTTTTCTGCACAGATTCACCCCTCCCCCATTCACTGATGTGCACAAACTGCTATCATGAAAAGAAAATATTTGCTATGAGAGAACTTAGAATGCCATGAGAAGAAAGATTACTTGGAATACGGAAAATCTTCATGAAAAAAATAGCATTTGACATAACCGTAGGGGTAGGACTTCTGTAGGAGAGAAGGCAGAGAACATCCCAAGAAGAAGAAAAAAGCATGAGCAAAGATAAGGAGCCTATCTTATAAGAGCAAAGGTAAGGAGCCTTTCTTATAAGAAAGCAAGACAGTTAGTGGGTGATCATATGGTGTCCATTCACATCTTTTTCTGATACACTTCAAGTTGGCATCCAGACTCTACTAGAACTGAGACCAGATGCTGGCCCACAGACCCAAGAGTTGTCTTTGGGAAGAAGCGATGGAGATCATGTCCAATAAGGCAAGGACAATCATACTGATTAGCTGGCAAGCAAAGCCAACCTCCACCCCTACCCCGATTCCAGCAAGTCCCTTGGGGTCACATGCCTCTCTGCTGGCCTAGTGTGCTTAAACCAGGAGTCTAGGAACAACTCCTTGTTTTCTTGGAACTGTTTCTGTGATAGTTCTAGGAGGAATGTGCCTAGAATGTTCCCAGAATGCCAAGCTGTCTGCTCACTCTAGTGTGGGTTACCTCATAGCTGCCTCACCTTTCTGGAACAGAGAATCCCTAAAGCAGCACCCCAAGGGAAGGTAACAAATCCCAAAGGTGAACTCTCTTGGATGGGGCCTTGCATTTCTGACATTGCCCCTTCCAAGCTTTCCTAGGAGGAAGAATGGCCTGAAAGCATGTGTTTGGTATTTGCCTCTGGCAGAGACCCACAAGAGCTCTCATGTTCAAGATGGATTTGATTAATGAGAGACACAGGCAAATTATTTTCTTTTAGGCTGGAGGGGTGCTTTTAGAGGTGTTGGGATTCTTTATTCTTTTGTACTCCATCTATCATTGCCAAGCCCCACACAGGGAAGGCCCAAAAGAAGCAGTTGCCTAATTAGAAGAGAAAGGGGCCAGGAGTGGTGGCACATACCTGTTATCCAGTATTTGGGAGGCTGAGGCAGGAGGATTAGGAAGATTGTAGGTTCGAGAACAGCCTCAGTAACTTAGTGAGATTCTTAGCAACCTAGAAAAAAACATTTCAAAATTAAAAATTTTAAAAAGGGCTGGTGGGGTATCTTGGAGGTAGGATGCTCCTGGGTTCAATCTCCAGCACCGCCCTCCCCCCACACACACATGAAGAATAATAAGGAGGAGGAGAAGAAAAAGGAGGA
>PVLC010019389.1:11082-26082 GCA_004027655.1 Graphiurus murinus | reverse complement strand
ATTTGTAACTGACATCTCTATTGATATTTCTTTTTTTCTTAGGTACTGGGGGTTGAACCCAGGGGCATTCTACCTCTGAGCTACATCCCCAGTCCTATTTTTTATGAAATAGGGTCTCATTAAGTAGATGAGGCTGGTCTCGAACCCTGATCCTCCGGTCTCAGCCTCCCAAGTACTGGAATTACAAGTGTGCACCACCACACCCGGCCGATATTTCTTTTCTTTTCTTTTTTTTTTCAGTACTGGGAATTGAACCAAGGGACATTCCACCTTTGAGCTACACCTGTAGCCCTATTTTCTATTCTTTACTTATTTTATTTTTTTGCGGAACTGGGGATTGAACCCAGGGGCATTCTACCTCTGAGTTACACCCCTAACCCCTATTTTTTAGTCTTTATTTTGAAACAGGGTCTCACTAGTTGAGGAAGGCCTCACTCAGTAGCTGAGGCTGGGGCCGCAAACCTGGATCCTCCTGTCTCAGCCTCCCAAGTACTGGGATTACAAGTGTGCACCACCATGCCAGGCTCTCTATTCTTTATTTTGAAATGGGGTATCACTAAGTTGTGGAGGACCTCACTAAGTAGCTGAGGCTGGCCGCAAACCTGCAATCCTCCTGTCTCAGCCTCCCAAGTACTGGGATTACAAGCGTGCACCACCACGCCCAGCTTCTATTGATATTTCTGAGGTACTATGCTGAATATAAATAAAACTGAGAAACTTACTTTACCCAATATATAAGATCTATGCTAAAACAAACAAACAAACAAAAAACCAAGTTTAACGTATAAAGCAAAGAACCTGTCATTTTTTATCATTTTGTGGATTTGTATCTAAAAAGGGCATTACTTACATGTCCAGCATATTGTCCAAATTTCTTCCTTAGCCCAACAGCCAGGCCAGTAAGACATTTTGCTGCCAAAGCTACCAACATGACATTGGTGTCCTTTCCAACAACCTACAAGAGGGAAAACAAAAAGGAAAAGAAAATTATCACAGCCCAATAGAAGAGTATTGAAATGTATTCTTGAAAGAACTCTGAAAGCTATTATACTAAGAGAGAAAAATTCCTCTTTAATAGTGAATTTAGCAACCTTTTCAAGTTCTACCAATAAAACACACAAAACCACAACTTCAAATTGTCAACTCTAAGTATGGTATCTGGGCTGTCAGAATTGCACAACTTTGCAGGAGTTGTCTCTGACAATGGCAGAGAAGCTGGAGGTCTATTGACTTTACTTTGGGACTGGAAAATCAAAGACTATATCTCTGAAAGACACTACAGGGCAGCAGCTCTCTGTTATACACAAGCAGCACTAATAAAAAACTGCTATAAGTATTTTCAGGAAGTCAAAGGGGACTCCAAATAGCAAATGTCATTGTAACCATTCCTCTAGGGAAGCTTCTGGCCTAGTAGTTGCCATTTTCATCATATAATGATCATCAGGCATGTATTTAGAGTGTCTTAGCAGATTCTCATTTAGCATTATTTATACTACCACCCCTCCTGTGCCCCAAAGCCTAGCACTTATCTAAACTGATGGGTAGTAGCTGCTATCTATGTCAATTCAGTACCTATAACTTGTTACTTCTTGGTAAGATTTTACTGTGGTATAATGTTCAAGTCAGTCAGTGTTAAGCCACTCCACTTATAAATGCTGCCAAACTCTTTTCCTGGTAGAAGTAATGCCTCTATTCTACTTTAAATTTTATCTAGTCCCTTAGTTTGATAAGGAGAATGCCCTACTCTTGGTTTCCTGCATTAACCCCTAATCTGTAGTATGCAAGAAGTTCTAGTTGACACCTGTATGTACTTCCTACATACTAAAGACTAAAAAGAAAATATTTATTAAAAACAAAATAGAAAGCCAGGCATGATGGTGCACATGCTTGTAATCCCAGTACTTAGGAGGCTGAGACTGGAGGATCTCAGTTTTGTGGCCAGCCTCAGCTACTCAGTAAGGCTCTCTGCAACTTAGTAAGACCCTGTTTCAAAATAAGAATGCCCCTAGGTTCAATCCCCAGTACCGTAAAAAATAAAAAAATTAGAACCGGGTGTGGTGGCGCACACTTATAATTCTAGTACTTGGGAGGCTGAGACAGGAGGATCACAGGTTCAAATCCAGCCTCAGCAACTTTGTGAGGCTCTCAGCAACCTAGTGAGACCTTGTTTCCAAATAAGAAATAAAATTGGACTGGGTATGTAGCTTGGAGGTAGAATGCCTCTGGGTTCAATTCTCAGTACAAAAATAAATAAGTAAAAAATAAGGGTGGGGTGTAACTCAAGAGGTAGAATGCCCCTGTGTTCAATCCCGTTTCTCAAAAAAAAAAAAAAAAAAACAAAGAAAACCCAGAGGTCAAAAAGAGAAACCTTAAGGTGCTAGAGGTATACCAAGCAGGTAGAGTAATTGTCCCGACAAGAATGAACTAAGTAACATACACTGAACTTAAGATGTTAGAATATAAGAATCATTTAAAACCCTCAAAACCTCTCCAACACTGACCACCAAGAATCGATCAGTCACAAGTAGATTAAGATCTCAATTTTAGCTGGGAAAAGTACTGGGATTACAAACATGAGCCTTGGAAGGCTGAGACAGGAGGATCGCAGGTTCGAGGCCAGCCTCAGCTACTTAGTGAGGACCTCTGCAACTTAGTGAGACCCTATTTCAAAAATAAAGATTAAGCCAAGCATGGTGGCGCATGCTTGTAATCCCAGTAGTTGGGAGGCTGAGACCAGAGGATATGAGTTCGATGTGAGCCTCAGCTACTTAGTGAGGCTCTCCGCAACTTAGTGAGACCCTTTTTCAAAATAAATAATAAGAAATAGTACTGGGGGTGTAGCTCAAAGGCAGAAGTCCCTGGGTTCAATTCCCACTACTGCAAACAAACAAACAAACAAACAAACAACAAATTAGGAAACTGGGCATGATAGTACTTGCTTGTAATCCCAGTATTTGAGAGGCTGAGACACAAAGAGCCCAAGTTTTAGACCAGCCTTACCAACTTAGCAATACTGTATTTCAAAATAAAAAATAAAATAGGGCTGGAGGTGTAGCTCAGAGGTAGAATGCCCCTGGGTCCAATCTCTGCATCATTAAAAAAAAAAAAAAAATTAGGAAGTCAGGTATGGTGGTGCATGCCTATAATCTCAGTACCTGAGTAGCTGAGACAGGAGGATTGCAGGTTCCAGGTTAGCCTAAGGAATTTAGTGAGATCCTGTCTCAAAATAAAAAAAGACTGGAGGTATAGTTCTGCGGTAGAAAGCCTCTGGGTTCAGTACCCAGTACAAAAACAAAACAAAACAAAAAACAAAATAGGCACCACCATTTTCTAGATGATTTCTGCATTTCCAATTATATTCTCACTCAAACCACATGAGTAGATACTACTGTTATCTCAGGCTTCAAAAATTAAATATATTAATTTGCTAAAGGTTACATTGCTAGCAAATGGTTGTGCTGAATTCTAGGTCTATTTGGACTTCAAAGCCTTTGCTCTCATTACTAAAGCATGTTCTCCCTGTAAACTTATGTTATAGCACGACCATTTTCCTCATGAAAAGATGAGATTAGGGTCTTAAACATTTTGTTACATCTCTAATTGCTATAAGTTTATGTAGAAAAAACTTAACCCTTTAAGTTCTGTACTGAACTTGCCATTGACATTTGTAAACATTCTGAGTATTCTTCCTCACCAAAACAACTCGCAGGTATGACTTTAGTTGCTGGGCTATTTAGCATTTGTGTGTGTGTGTGTGTGTGTATGTGGCACTGGGGATTGAACACAGAAGCCTTCTACCTTTTAGTTATACCCCCAGCCCAATTTTATTTCTTATCTGGAAAGAGGGTCTCACTAGGTTGATGAGCATCTCACTACTTGCTGAGGCTGTCCTCAAACCCATGATCCTCCTGTCTTAGCCTCCCAAGTACTAGAATTACAGGTGTGCTATATTTAGATTTTTTTTTTTTTTTCAGTACTGGAGATTGAACTCAGGGGCATTCTACCTCTGAACTATACCTCAGCCAATTTTTTATTCTTTATTTTGAAACAAGGTCTCACTAAGTTGCAGAGGGCCTCACTAGGGAGCTGAGGCTGGCCTCGAACCTGGATCCTCTGATCTCAGCCTCCCAAATGCTGGGATTACAAGTGTGTGCCACCACCCCCAGCTTATATTTAGAATTTAAGTGTATAGATAGTCTAGTCCAGGTGTGGTGATGCATACCTGTAATACCAGTACTTGGGAGGCTGAAACAAGAGGACTGCACGTTCAAAGACAGCCTCAGCAACTTACTGAGACTCTTAGCAATCTAGCAAGACCCTGTTACAAAATAAAAAGGGCTAAAGATGTAGCTCAGAGGTAGTGTGTGTGTCGTGGGTTCAATCCCCAGTACCCCCTCCCCACAAATAAATAAATATATATTCTAGGAATGGTCATCAAAAAACACGAAAGATCTCATTCCAAGAAATACTACTTCACCAGGTCTGGTGGCACACATTTATAATCCCAGTATTTGGGAGGATGAAACAGGAGGACCGTAGGTTTGTGGCCAGCCTCAGCAATTTAGCAAGACCATGTTTCAAAATGAAAAAAAAAAAAAAAAAAAAAAAAAACAGAGCCAGGCATAGTGGTGCATGCCTATAATCCTAGTACTTGGGAGGCTGAGATGGAAGATTGCAGGTTTGAGGCAAGTCTCAGCAATTTAGTGAGACTGTTTCCAAATAAAAGATAAAAAGGAGTCATGCGGGGTGGTGCATGCTGTAATCCCAGTACTTGAGAGGCTAAGACAGAAGGATTGCAGGTTCATGGCCTGCCTCAGCTACTTCGTAAAGCCTTCCACAATTTAGTAAGTCTGTTTCAAAATAAAGAATGAAAAATAATCTGGGCATGATGGCACACATTTCTAATCCCAGTATTTGGGAGGCTGAAACAGGAGGATCACAGGTTCATTGCCAGCCTCAGCAACTTGTGAGGCCCTCCACAACTTATTGAGACCCTGTTTCAAAAAATAAAAGTAATGAACTAGGGCTGGTGATATAGCTCAGAGGTAGAATGTTCCTGGGTTCAATCCCTGGTACCAAAAAAAAAAAAAAAATATATATATATATATATATATATATATATATATATATATATATGGGGCTGCGGGTGTAGCCCAGAGGTAGAATGCCCCTGGGCTCAATCCCCAGCATCAATCAATCAATGGTAGACAGACAGATAGACAGATATGAAAGGCTGGAGATATAGCTCTGAGGTAGAAGGTGCCTAAATTCAATCCCTAGTACCACCCTCCCCCACAACACAAAAAGTACTAGTTCAATGGAATGGGATTTGGACATTAGTATTTTATACAGTGATTTTGTTATATGACCCCAATTAAAAACTATCATTCTATCCTTGTCTTTGAATATCTGTCCCTATCCACTGTAAGATTGATAACCAGATGGAACTGAATCTAGATATTCATGATCCCAATATAAAATATTAAAGATTCTGTGACTCCATTATAGTTCAAGATTGCAAAGGACTAAGTGAATTTATAAGTTAAATCACATGTCCCAGTTTGAATAAACAAGTTATTCTCAACTGGGAAATAAAAGTGAAAAAGGTAAAGAAACGTTTATTTCTAATAAAAATAAGTATATGTGATGGGACTCTACTCCATAGATAAGAATAACAGTGATTTAGTTTCTCAGTGACTTCTATTCTGAACCAAGGAAAGGAAGATTTAGCTCACATTCTCAATTCAATCTAAACAATGGGAGATTTTCTGAAACAAAAAGTGCTAGTCAGAGCCAGGTGTGGTGGTCTACACTTGTAATCCCAGTACTTGGGAAGCTCAGACAGGAGGATCTCAAGTTAGAGGCCAGCCTCAACATTTAGTGAGAACCTCAGCAATACAGTGAGACCCTGTTTCAAACTAAAAAATAAAATAGGGTAGGAGGTATAGCTCAGAAGTAATCCCCAGTACCAAAACAAAACAAAAAAGTGCAACCCAAGCATGGGGGTTTGTGTCTGTGGTCCCAGCTACTTGGGAGGGTGAGGCAGTAAGACTTTTTAAGCTTACAAATTCAGGACCAACTTGGGGAACATAAGATGCTAGTTTCAAAAAAGGAAAAGAGTGGAAAAAAAAGAAAACTATAACTTCTATAATTTCTGCTATAACTGCTCTCATAACCTGGACCTATAAAGTTAAAATGAAACATGTTTTAGGTAATTATCAATTAGTATTTATCTTTAATCAGTAAGGTAAGCCAGGAGTTAACAAAAACATGCTTTTGATAGAGGGAAACATCAATGAATTTCATAAGCCACTAGAATCTCATTTTCCCCCTTTTACCAGTGCCCTCTACTTCTCTCCTTTCCCTTCTTCCTAAGATCCAGGCTGGCAAAATAGTTTTCCCACAGGGAGATTCCTTTTTAATTAATAAATTAAATTAATTAATGGAGTTTTCCTTAAATGGCAGTGTGTATGTGACAAAACAACAACACTGACTCATAGATGAAAGGAAATTCAATGGCCTGGGTTATTATTAGGATATTAATGCTGAATCCCATTACCTTCTTTAATGCTTTTACTAAATCTGCATAATCACCAGCTTCCAGTTTGGGGTTTTTCACTAATAACTCTACAGCTTCCAGGGCTTCTTTTCTCTCTTGCCATTTTTTTGCCTCCTGTAAGAACGAAATGAATCACTTGTGGAACAGAAAATAAGAGAGTAGAACAAAATTTATTTCTTGCACTAAACCAATTCGAAGACATATAACATATATTTTCATAAGATTTCATAACCCTAAAGTAATATAAGTAAACAGAATGCCTTATTTTCCCATCTCATTTTCTAGGCAAATGTTAATAAATAGGTACCAAGCAGAAAACATGAAAAAAATCATTTTTAGCCCATTTCACAGTGGTATAATTACAGGAAAGAAAAAATTCTCTACCTACAACATAAAAAAAAGACCAGAAAAGAACAGTCATATAACTAGTAAGCAAAACTGTTCTAATCTTGAAGATCAGTTTTCTGTTTGAGTATAATGCTACTCCTTTGTTTCATGGATATAAAGTAGAATATGTTTCATAAGAGATCAAATAATCATTCAACAATTTGAACATCCACTATGTGAAAGAACCAGGGACACAAAGATAAAAAACTCAACACTCTGGAGGAGATTACAGTTTAATCCAATTATCAAGTATTTTTTTGATAGTCAGATGTTAATTACTCAAGGAGCTGAGAGCAGAGCTAGGAAGATCTTCAATAAATACCAGGTTGTAACCACTATGAAGAAGTATAAGTTGTTTTGGTATACTGCCAGAAGATTAAACCTAGTTTAGAAAAATGATGCTTAAGGCGAGACCTAGAAGATGAAGAGATTATTACTAGGTGAACATTGGGAGAGGAATATTATAGGCAGAAAGAATAGCATATGTTAAGGCAGAAAGGTGAGAGGGGGCGGCAGACAGACACACAGACATATTTGCTACTGAGAGAAGTCCAATATAGCTGAAACAAGAGAATAATTCAGAGATATGGCTAGAAGGTAAATGGGGTCTCAAAGGTGCTGCAGATGGTCTCACTGGCCACAGGATGATTTCTAAGATACTATCACAAGACTCAGGAAGTCACTTAGGAGTTTTGATCAGGTCTTACTATGGTACGGTTTGCATTTTCAAAACTGTTATCTCTAAATACACTGTGAAATATGGGAAGAAGATAAAAGTAGATGGTGGTGATTGTGATAAGATTGTATTTCTCAACTTGGGATGGTTGTGGTCTTCCTGGAGATACTTAGCAATGTTTGGAGACATTTTTGATTGTCATGATCTAAGGGGATAGTATTACTGATATCTAGTGGGTAAAAGCCACAGATTAAACATTCTACAATGAACGGGACAGCTCCACCAAAAATGGATTATCTGAAAATAATGTCAATAGCGTTAAGGTCAAGAAACCCTGGGCTAAAGTAGTGGAGTGGGGATGGAAAAAAGGGGATGAATTTTAGAAATATTTAGAGGAAAGACTAGAGAGCAAATAAGGAAAAAGAAATAAGGAAAAAGAAGTCAAGAATAATGCTCTGCTTTTTGGCAAAACATAACAAAAAGTGCCATTCATAGTTGTATGTACAGAGTAGTATAGAGCAAAGAGGAGACAGCAACTAATTTACTCTCTTATGGAAAATATGGGATGCAGGGGGATACACCAAGCAAGGGCTTAGCAGAGCATTCTCTAATTCTATCCAAATAGTTATTTAAAATGAAATAAATAAAAGCAGGTTAGCCATTACTTACAATTTTGTCATAAAAGTCTTTGGGAAGTTTGGAAAGAATCTCTACTGCTTCCAAAAGCTCATAAGCATCTATCTGTGGGACCTCATCATCATCATCACCACCTTCAAGGAAAAAAACAAATCTTAAAATGGACAGAATGGTTTTACTTATCAAACAGTTACTAGTCCTTTAACATCCCTGATGAAATCTTAATATAGAAGGGATCAGAGTTATTACTATCATATCCAATTTAAATTTTATTAAAGGCAGTCCTTCAAATATGCCCAATGAGCCAGGTGTGGTGGCACAGGCCTGTAATCCCATAAACTCAAGAGGATGAGGGAGGGCCGGGCGTGGTGGCGCATGCTTGTAACCCCAGCATTCGGGAGGCTGAGACCGGAGGATCCGGGTTCGCGGCCAGCCTCAGCTACCTAGTGAGGCACTCCGCAACTTCGTGAGACCCGGTTTCAAAATAAAGAATAAAAAATAGGGCTGGGGGTGTAGCTCGGAGGTAGAATGCCCCTGAGTTCAACCTCCAGTACCGCAAAAAAAAAAAAAAAGAGGATGAGGGAGGATGATCACAAGTTTGAGGCTAACCTGGGACTGAGCTAGACCCTGACTCAAAATAAAAATTAAAAAGGGCTGGGGATGTAGCTCACTGGTAAATAGATAAAGAGACCCTGGGTTCAATTGCCAGTACCACAAGAAAAAAAAAAAAAAAAAAAAAATCCAGATGTGATATATGCCTATAATCCTAGTACTTGGGAGGCTGAGACAGGAGGATCCTAAATTCAAGTACAACCTCAGAAACCACGTAAGACCCTGCTTCAAAATAAAAAATAAAAATAGGGCTGGGGGTGTAGCTTGGAGGTAGAATGTCCCTGGGTTAAATCCCTAGTAACACACACACACACACACACACACACACACACACATACACACACACCACCTAGTGGACATAGATTCTTGTGGCTGTGCCTATTCTTGCTAATTTTAATAGAAACTAGAGTTTAAAATTGGCTTACCCCCCTCAGCATCTCCACCAGCAGATTGTTGCTGTTCCAGTTTAGCTTCTAGCTCTTGTTGGGAACGTAGAAACCGACTTGGTTTAGGAGCACCTGTTGGCAGTTTGACCCATTCTTCTTCTAGTTCTTTCAACTGCAAATAGTAAAATATTTAAAAAACTCACCTATACTCTGCTATTACAGAACATACTTCACATTTATATCCACTAATGTACTGGGACTCGACTTCTTATTTATGTGGCTTTACTAGGGCAAATGAACAACAAAAAAAGGTAAATTTAAATTGTATACATTTTGTAGCTTAAGTCAAACCTACTTATATTTACTACACTCAAGATGTATGTCAAAGCACTAACCAAGAAGAATAATGTAATACACGTTTTAGGACACTCTCTCATTAATTCATGAATTCAGATATATCACCAGAAAAGTCTCCCAAACTAATTTTAATAAAAAGCCATGGGCTGGGAAGTACTTGCCTAGCATGTGCAAGACCCTAGAATTGCAAAATAATAAAGAATGAAAAAGCCAGAATGTGAGGGTGGCATCTGTCACCCCACTAATCACCAGGACTGATTAAGCTGATCTGGCTGGTTAGGTCTGTGTCCCCTTCCTCCTTCACTGCTCCATGTGCATCCCTCCCAAGCTGTGTGCCCAATAGAAGAAGATGACCTTCCCTGATAGAGGAGGACCATTCATTGGTCAAGTGTATATGAGTAGCTCCAAACAAGTTCTCAGTGGCGGGCCGAGAGAGAAAGAGAAAGCCATACTTTCTTCATCCAAACAGATGAGTCGAGTCAGGCCACCCAACAGAATTACAAAGAGATATTACAAATTTAACACTAGCATATAGGAATTAATGAATGGTGTTTGAGAGGACAAAGTAACAGTAGAGAAAGTTAGCAATGCTCAGAAAAACCAACTGATTTAAAAATTAAGAATAGTCTGAGGATGTAACTCAGTGGCAGAGTAATTGCCTAGTGTGTGCAAAGCCCTGAATTAGATCCCTTGTACCTATCCCCCTCAAAAAAAAAAAAAAGAATTTTGTGTAAAAACAGAGTAGGAACTTTGTGCCTCACCTGGACAGAGTTTATATTTTGTAATGGGGGTCTCAGAGCATCTCGAATCCATCTATAAATCTCCACAGCAATTAGTTTGGCTTCATCTCGAACAGCCTTCTCTCGAGACTCAAAGAGTTTTGGCAACACTTTGATAATTGGCTTAAGCAAGATGATTTTGGAACCAAATTCACTAGAAGTAAAAAATATTATCAATATACAACATGCTTGGGCTGGGTATGCCGATTCATACCATATTAATAGTTATATAGGTTGAATTTTTTTTTAAGTTAAAAAAAAAAGAATTCGCAACCATGTATATATTTGAGTGTCATTCTTCCAAGAATATTACTTAATGTCTAGGTCCCCCAATAATATTACCAGTTAAAAACTAACTTTCTTTGTGTGTGTGTGGTCCTGGGGATTGAACTCAGAGGCATTCTACCTTCGAGCTATACCCCCAGCCTGACTTTACTTCTTATTTGGAAACAGGGTCTCACTAGGTTGATGAGAGTCTCACTACTTGCTGAGGCTGTCCTCGAACCTGTGATCCTCCTTTCTCAGCCTCCCAAGTACTGGAATTACAAGCGTGCACCACCACGCCCGGCTAAAACTAACTTTCTTGCTGGGCATAGTGGTGTAGATCTATAATCCCAGTACTTGAGAGGCCGAGCCAGGAGGATCACAGGTTCAAGGCCAGCCTTGGTAACTAAGCAAAATCCTGTTTCAAAACAAAACTATTAAAAAAGGCTGTGATAAATAAATTAAAAAAAAAAAAAAAGAAAAGAAAAGGCTTGGGAGTGTAGCTGAGAGATAGAATGCCCTAGTACCACAAAAACAAAACGAAACAAAACTAAGCCGAGTGTGGTGGCGCAGGCTTGTAATCCCAGTACTTGGGAGGCTAAGACCGGAGGATTTGCGTTCGCGGCCAGCCTTAGCTACTTAGTGAGGCACTCCACAACTTAGCAAGACCCTGTTTCACAATAAAGAATAAAAAATAGGACTGGGGGTGTAGCTCAGAGGTATAGGATGCCTCTGGGTTCCCTAGTGCCACACACACACAAAAAAAACCCCCCCACAACAACAAAAAACTAACTTTCTAGATAACCAGACTAGAAATAATTCAAACCTATAAAGGACAAATACATGTAGTATCTTAAATATAAATAAATTAACTTATAAATATTCAGATGAGTGAAACTTACTTTAAGCTTTTAATAGTTCCTATAGTTGAGATGATTCATTCAACCAGATAGATCATGAATCCTGGCAGTTCCTGACTTTGCAACTATTTACTGTAACTCCAGGCAACTTAAATCTCTCTTTGCTTCAGTTTTCCATGGGGAAAAGTTTCATTTTGATTTCATTTAAAAAGATAGCATATAAGCCGGGCGTGGTGGCGCACGCTTGTAATCCCAGCATTTGGGAGGCTGAGACCGGAGGATCCGGGTTCGCGGCCAGCCTCAGCTACCTAGTGAGGAACTCCGCAACTTAGTGAGACTCGGTTTCAAAATAAAGAATAAAAATAGGGCTGGGGGTATAGCTCGGAGGTAGAATGCCCCTGAGTTCAATCCCCAGTACCACTAAATAAATAAATAAATAAATAAATAAATAAATAAATAAATAAATAAATAAATAAATATAGCATATTTAACCTTCTATATTTTGTCATGTATTCTATTTTAAAGTTCCCAACTGACCAAATTTAGCTTTCTAATATCACTATTAACATTTCTGAATAACAAATTCTGGAACAGGAAGGATTTTGTTATGAAAGAGTTTCTGAATGAGTGGTAAGATCCAAATATAATGTTTATCTATTATCTAATATGCACAAACATATCTCATTTGCACAAATGTAACAAAATTGTTTAGTAATATCTATTGGAATACTAAAATAGATTAAAGAAAACTGTGAAAACATTTCCCTTAGAAAGTAATTTTTTTTTTCAGTACTAGGGATTGAACCCAGGGGCCTTCTACCTCTGAGCTACACCCCCAGCCCCATTTTTTATTCTTTATTTTGAAACAGGGTCTCACTAAGTTGCGGGAGGCCTCACTAAGTAGCTGAGGCTGGCTGCTAACCTGTGATCCTCCTGTCTCAGCCTCCCAAGTACTGAGATTATAGACATGCACCACTACACCCAGCAAAGGATCTCTTAAATGTTCCTTTAAACAAAAGAAGGGAGAAAAATCTTGGATTAGTACTTTTTTTTTTTTTTGGCGGTACTGGAGATTGAACTCAGGGACTCTACCTCCGAGCTACACCCCCCGCCCTAGTTTTTATTCTTTATGTTGAAACAGGGTCTCACTAAGTTGCGGAGTGCCTCACTAGGTAGCTGAGGCTGGCCGCGAACCCGGATCCTCCGGTCTCAGCCTCCCGAATGCTGGGATTACAAGCGTGCGCCACCACGCCCGGCTGGATTAGTACTTTTTTATCTCAATTATTTTTTGTTTCTCTAACTTGGTCTTTTTTGTGTGTGTGTAGTAGCAGGGATTGACTCCAAGGGTATTCTACCTCTGAGCTACATCCCCAGCTCTATTTTATTTTTAAATTTTTAATTAACTTCTTTGTTTCTTGGTACTAGGAATGGATCCCAGAGGTATTTTACCTCCAAGTTATACCACAAACCTGATTTAATTTCTTATTTTGAAACAGATTCTCACTAAGTTGCAGTGGGCTTCACTAAGTTGCCTAGTCTGGCTTCAAACCTGCGATCCTCCTGTCTCATCCTCCCAAGTACTGGGATTACAAGCATGCACCATTACTTATTTTTTATTTTGAGTTAGGGTCTCATTAATTTGCTGACAGCCTCGCTAAGTTGATGAGGATGGCCGTGAACCTGCAATTTTCCAGTCTCAGCTTCCCAAGTGTGCACCACCATACCTAGCTTATCTTTGCCCAATTGTAAAGACAGAAGAAAACAGAAAAAGTTCACATGGAATGTAGTTAAACTTAATTTTTCCTTGGTAGTGGGGATTGAACCTCAGGGGCACTCTACCACTGAGGTACACCGCAGCCCTTTTTAATTTGAAGCAGGGTCTCACTAAGTTGCACAGGTAGGCCTCAGACTTGCCATCCTCCCAAGTAGCTGAGATTATAGATGTGGACTACCACAACTGGCAGAAAATCTAATTTTGAGACTAAACATATTTCTATACAAAAAAAAAGGTTCTAGAAATCCGTTTCAGGGATGTCAGGAATGTTTCTGGTCTTCTGAAACTATCACTAACAAAGATAACTTTAGGAGGCGCTGGAACCTAGGATTAAGCAGTTCAGCCTGAAGGTTCAAGATCGCAAAGAGCTACCTAGTTCTACTAGAGATTCTGAAATGCTTTAGGACAAATAAAGAAAAACACAAGGATGGACTAAATTATAAAATCAGTAAAGAAGACAGGTGTTGGGATTTAGCTTAGTGGCAGAATGCTTGCTTAGCATAAGTGAGGTCCTGGGTTAGATCTCAAACACTGCAAATAATAATAATAATAGTAATAATGACAATAGTGACATAAGATATTCCTAATTTGTTCTTTTCCTACTCTTATTCTCCCTGCCATCTTAAAGATGAAGTAACTAGAATATACAATATTTTAGACTAGAAACCTCTAATTTAAAGTAGACTACTGAATTTTTTTTTTTTTTCATTTCATTAAGGACAGACCAAGTCTACTCATACAAGGATAGTCTTGATAACTAAGTCAATTCACTAAATTTCTAAGATGATACCATAAGAACACTATTTGTTACTCATAAAAACACATGCCTCTATCACAAAAGGCTAGAAATAAGGAACTCTAGCCAGGTATGGTGGTACACGCCTGTTATCCCAGTACCTGGGGGCTGAGACAGGAGGATCACAGGTTCAAAGCCGTCCTCAGGAACTTAGCAAGACCCTCCGCAACTTAGTGAGATCCTGTTTCAAAATAAAATAGTGCTGGGAATGTAGCTCAGAGGTAAAATGCCCCTGGGTTCATTCCCTAGTACCCCCCCCCCCCATACACACACAGAAAGAAACCTTTATCACCTAAGAATCTAGGTGAAAGACAAATTTTATGAAAGAACATTATAAACCAAAGGAGATAATATAAAAATTTAAGATATAAATCAAAGAGAGTTTAAAAATCTTTAAGAACATTGGTAAATAAATACTGAATGGACCCAGGTGTGGTAACACATGCTTGTAATCCCAGTACTTGAAAGGCTGAGACAGGAAGATTGCAGATTTGAAGCCAGTCTCAGCAATTTAGTGAGGCCCTTGCAGTTTAGTGAGACCCTGCTTCCAAATAAAAAGTAAAACTGGGCTGGGGTGTAGCTCAGAGGTGGAATGCCCCTGGGTTCAATTCCTAGTACCACAAAAACAAACAAACAAAAACCAACCAACAACAACAAAAACAAAACACCAAAGTGAATTTTCTCCAAGATGTAAGTCACACATAAAACTGCAAGAGAGCCGGGCGTGGTGGCGCACGCTTGTAATCCCAGCATTCGGGAGGCTGAGACTGGAGGATCCGGGTTCGCGGCCAGCCTCAGCTACCTAGTGAGGCACTCCGCAACTTAGTGAGACTCGGTTTCAAAATAAAGAATAAAAATTAGGGCTGGGGGTATAGCTCGGAGGTAGAATGCCCCTGAGTTCAATCCCCAGTACC
>PVLC010019389.1:0-10982 GCA_004027655.1 Graphiurus murinus | reverse complement strand
CAAAAAAAAAAAACAAAAAAAAAAACTGCAAGAGAGTTGGGTGGGGATGATCTTTACTGTTAGGATTTCACTAGAGCTGCTTTCTAAAGTATCTAATGTGGATAGTATTGGGGACAGGATATCAGATTAGAAGGACTGCCAAATCAGAACAAACTACTGATTTGTTTAAGTCAGAGTTCCATCGCAAATTACAGCCACTTGTTCCTGAAAGAGATTCCATTCATGAAAAATTTCAATGCCAAACAAATTCTAGGGTTGAAAAAATAATTTATTATATAAAAGTTATTTTGTATTGACTATTGTTGTGCTTCTGTTTAAAGGCATATAGCCAATTTTTTCTACTTTACCTAAAGGAACCTAAATAAAGGTTTGCTTTAGCTAACAAACTGTCCTTATAGCCAACATTACAAAGTACATAGTCTATACTAAAAGGACACTGACAATTGATCAGAAATATCTCCTGCAATTTTCATTTCTGTTTATACCAGGAACCCAAACTCAGATGAGATAGTTTAGTTAACACAACTAAAGCAAAGAGAAACAGTCTCACCTTAAGGCTTTCCTCAGTGTCTCTATACAGGCCACTATGACCTTGGGATTCTTACTGTCCAAGCCTTTTAGAAGCTCTTCTTGCACAGCCTCTCCTTTTTCAATCTCTATGTACATGAGACAAATCTCTATTCCCAGCTCCTTGGCTTTGGCTTTAGATTGGTTGAACACTTTACTTACAACACCTGACACAACTTCTCCTGTGGTTCTGTAATAGAAACAATCATCAACACACAAAAAAGACAAACTTTAGTAGAAAGAGTTGGAAAAAGGTCATGGAAATGGGAAATACTGGTACTTTTACAAATGCTTCAAAGTAAATGAGTTTCTATGAGTTTTCATATTAAATTTATGTTCAAGAACATTAATAAAAACCTAATGCAATCCACAAGTTTAAGGCATCATACCAGGCATAGCTTAAATTTATAAAAATAAAAAATTCAAACAAGAAAGCAAAAATTCCTTGAAATCCTACTACCCAAAGAAAACTATTTTCAATCGTTTTATTTCTATTCTTTCAGACCTTTCTCTAAAGCATCTGTCTCTCTTGTTCATACACACATGGATATACAATATATTTTATAAAAATAGGATTACAGAGTGCCTGCTTCTTGAAAAATTTTAAGTCATTTTAAACAATTCTTAGGACAAGCGAATTTCTTAATATAAGGGGATAAATGTACCTATGCTTTCAATTCCTTAGCAAAATTTTACAGTAACTGTATTTCTTTGAGTCTCTTCTAAATTAAATAAAACCCATACTCCTAGGAACTAGTAATATTGAGTAGGTTGGGATTACATGGAGAATTTGTCAAAAAAGTAGTTTCTGATATTAGAAGAAAATTAAATAAAAAAGCAATAGCTCACTGGTTAATCAAACCATCAACTGATTTAATTTTTGTTGATAAAATCTTTGAAGTAAGCATATCTTTCTTGTGCAATTAAGTCAAGAGTCCCAACTTTTTTTGGGGGGGGGTGTGGGTATGGAAGGTTCTTCATAAAAACTAAAGTTAGAAAAATCAGGTATAAGAGATAAGGGAAAGTGAGTGACTAGACACTTCTATCATCCACAGCTCAAATCAAACAGGCTGGGAGGCACAGAGATTTAGTTAGCATTCTCTTGCCCAAGAGATAAAAAAAACCAATCTAATGAACACATTGAGAAAGATGTGATTCTAAGATCAACTACTTGGGAATGCTTATTTAGAAAATAAACAAACCAAAAAATGTTTTTTGTAAAGCCCAACTGTCTTCAGTGAGATTCTGGTAATTCCTTTGTTGACAACCTCTTGTTTTTTTCTAATAGTTACGGAGAAGCTAAGAAAATTAGTATACTCTAAAACTGTTAATAACTAAGGATCCATAAATATACATAAATTAGCCTATGTAGGGCCAGATAAGAATTTTTACCAGAATATTTAGAAAGAAACTACTTACTTTCCTGCTACATGGGCATTTTCAACATAAACAAGTGCAGCTTCTAGTCCTTTCAACTGAACCACTGCATTGGAATCAGTGACAAATTTTTTGATCAATCCTAAAAATTTGGACCATTCTGGGCTCTTTTCATCCTTTATTTTCTGGAAGATCTTCAGGGCCTCTTCATAACCACTTAACCTTGCTTTCCACAGCTAAAAGAAATGTTTTGAAACAAAATTTAATGATATTATCAACTGTTAATCTGGAAGACGGGAGGTAAAGTGAATACTCTAAACCAGGTAATTTGGACAAAGGACACTATAATTGGAAACAAAAAAGGAACTCAAGAAATTCAGACTGTTTTCAAAAAAGATTAGTCAGTAACCTTTGAATGTTTTGCCAAGGCTACCTAAAATTCATGACAGGATGTTTTAAATTTCACCTTGTTTCCCAGAATTAGTTATAACTTATTTATAATATGGCATTAAAGATATGACAACTCAAGCATAAGAAATCACCCTGATGAAACTTCCCATTTTCCAAAGTATGCTAATTTTTGTTATTTGTATAATATTAGGCAGTTTTAACTATACTATCAATTTTTAATCAATAACTTACTAATTTTATTTATTAATTTTTCTTTTTATGATATTAGGGATTGAGCCTAGGGGCATTCAACCTTTGAGCTACACCCTCAGCCCTTTTTATTTCTTGTTTTTGAAACAGGGTCTCACTAAATTCTTGAGAATCTCACTAAGTTGCTGAGGCTGTTCTCGAACCTACAATCCTCCTGTTTCAGCTTCCCAAGTACTAGGATTACAGGCATGTACCACCATGCCCAGTGGATAACTAATTTTAGTTAGTAGATTTCAGACAACATTACCAACGGTGGGGTTTTTTTTGTTGTTTTTTTTTGTGGTACTAGGGGTTGAACCCAGGAGCATTCTACCTTTGAGCTACACCCCCCAGCCCTATTTTTTATTCTCTATTTTGAAACAGGGTCTCATTAAGTTGAGGAGGGCCTAAGTAGCTAAGGCTAGTCCAGAACCTGTGATCCTCCTGTCTCAGCCTCCCAAGTACAAGGATTATAAGCATGCATCACCACGCCCAGCTACTGAGGGTGCTTTTCATTATCTTATTCAATAGGCATTTTTTCTTTATTTCTTCCTACCTTCTTTTGTTTATTCATAGCAGGTTAATATATAAAAATGACCTCAGCCCTTATGGAGTTTATCATACCAATATCAGCAATAAAGCAAGATATTAAACAATCGTACAAATAAATTTAGAAATAAAAAAAGTGTTAAGTGCTGCAAAGGAGAAGGGGCATGGTACTATTAAAATATGTAGCTTGGAAGTAGAATCAATTTCCAGTAACACACACACAGAATTGTCAAACACAAAATAAATGGCGGGCATAGTGGTGCACATCTGTAATCCCAGTACTTGGGAGGCTGAGATAGGAGGATCTCAGGGTTAAGGCCTGCCTTAGAAACTTAGTGAGACCCTGTTTCAAAATAAGAAAAATAAAACAATTGAGGGTATATCTCAAAAAACAAAACAAAACAAAACAAAAAAAACGCTTAGCTTCAGAGCATAAATATCAGAATACAGGACAGATAATATAGACCAGAGAATCTAAAAACTGCTGAACTTCTAAGGCCACTTCAGAGCACACCTCCAAGCCACCGTTTCTATGCGGCGAGGTATTACTATGTGTTTGAAGACATTGCGCTGAGGATGAAACTACCTGGCTAGTAACTTTCTGGTGGTGGTGCCAGGGATGGAACCAGGGGCATTCTTCCGCCAAAGCACACTTTTAGCCCTATTTTATATTTGAGAACAGGGTCTTGCTAAGTTGCAGAGGCTGGCTTCAAATCTGAGATCCTCCTACCTTAACCTCCCAAGTACTAGGATTATAGGCGTGTGCCACCTTGTCCAGCTAAACAAAATTTTTAAAAATTGAGGTGGAGATAATTATTTTCAATGACAAAATATCATGTGTCTAACAAGCCATCAGTGTATTTCAAAATATCAATGTTGTTTTCACATGCTTCTAAGTAAGACAAAAGTACAGGTGCTGATAAAACAAGCCACTGACACAAATTTAAATTTCAGAAAAGCCTTACCTTGTGTTCACACTTCTGATCAACTGGCAATTTCAACCACTCACTGTCATCTCCCATTATGCTTCCAGTTTTTCCTTGGAATTAAAAGTAGTTCCTAGTCAAAAATAAAAAGGAGACAACTATTACCTTTAGCAATCAAACTGTCTCTTAAAATGACTTTTTCAAATTATTATTTTATCATGCATGCACCAAACAAGAGTAAAAAGCCCATTCTTTGGTCATGGAATTAAATTGGGTCAAATGCGAATTTAACTATAGAACATATTCTAAAAAGGAAAAAAAGTCAATCTAACTCAAGGGACAGGCATGCGTTTGTTTGATTGTTTTTTGTTTTTTAAATGGGTATATATTTTCCCAAATTAGAACTTCATAGATACATGACAAAGCTAGAACAAAATTGAAAAGCTGAGATGCTTGGCTTCTTTTTTTTGCGGTATTAGAGATTGAACCCAGGGACATTCTACCTCCGAGCTATACCCTAGCCTTATTTTCTATTCTTTATTTTGAAACAGGGTCTCACTAAGTTGCAGAGGGCCTCACTAAGCAGCTGAGGCTGGCCACGAACCTGCGATCCTCCTGTCTCAGACTCCCAAGTGGGATTACAAGCGTGGGCCACCACGCTCAGCTGCTACTTGGCCTTTTATAGGGTGTGGCAAACCAAATATACCATTCTCAAATCTATTCCTTTAGCTTACTTCCATTTGGTTATTCAGAGAAAGTTCAGATACAGGAAGAGCTCTGAAAAGCTATCATTTTGTAAAAGAACTCTACTGTTAAAGACATTAATCTACATTAGTAAACAGTAAAGGTAAGCAGAAGATTTTTTCCTGAGGTCCCACTATCTGCCTGAAGACAAGATCATCAAAGATCATATCACAGGAGAAGAGACTCATGGTAGATAAAGGGTGCAAAGAGAAACTGCCACAAATGTCACCTATTCTGAGGAGAGTTTACCTGAGTCTTTATCTGCATAACAAGACAAGCTTTTATTTGCTATGCATTCCCCCCCAGTCCCCTAAAAGTCCCATGTCCCTATTCCTTTCTATAGCTCAGACTGCAATAAAAACGTCAACCATTTCCTGTGTGTAGACACATATATAAAATGTTTTTGTCTCCTGTTAATCTGTCTATTGTCAGTTTATTACATGTATTCTGTTATCAATCAGGGTTCAATCCCCAGTACCACGGAAAGATAGATAGAAAGATAAAAATAAAATAGGATTGGGGGTGTAGCTCAGAGGCAGAATACTCCTGGGTTCAATCATCTGTTCCACAAACAAACAAACAATCAAAAACTGTTGTTTATGCTTTTCTTTCTTTTTACACAAAGGAGAGCCCTACTTTCACACTAAACTTATCCAACCACTCATATAATGGATGCAGTGTTTGTGTATACATGTGACACTGAGCACTCTTGGTCTGTTTTTTGTGTTAGTCTTATTTCAGGATTCGCATATGAAGAAAAAGAAACTTCATTATTTTTCCCTGTATTTTAACATTGGTTCTTAGAGGCTAGGCATGGTGGAGCATGCTTGTAATCCCAGTACTTGGGAGGCTGAAACTGGAGAATCCGGGTTTGCCACCAGCCTCAGCTACTTAGTGAAGCCCTCTGCAACTCAGTGAGACCCTGTTTCAAAATAAAGAATAAAAAATAGGACTGGGGGTGTAGCTCAGAGGTGCAATGCCCCTGGATTCAACCCCCAGTACTGCAAAAATAGGATTGGTTCTTAGAAATTTGGACACACACAAAAACTCACACAATATACACGTTATAAAGCATTACCATAAAACTGATACACTGACCTATCACCCAAAGTAGAAACTAGTACTGTACCTGTGTATTTATTTTACAACCCATTGTTCTTCCCACAGAAGCATTTTCCTGAAATATGTTTAGTTTTATGTCTTAATTGCATTTCCCTAAATAACAAAATTAACTGTGCTCATTTGTGAGCCCTAGAAAAAACGTATTAAACTGCTTGTAATCTTTTTTTTTTTTTTTTTTTTTTTTTGTGGTACTGGAGATTGAACCCAGAGGCATTCTACCTCCAAGCTACACCCTTAGCCCTATTTTTTTATTCTTTATTTTGAAACAGAGTCTCACCCGATCCTCTGGTCTCAGCCTCCCAAGTACTGGGATTACGAGCATGTGCCACCACACCTGGCTCAGTTTGTAGTCTTTTCTTAACATGTTTATTTCACTCACTATTTTGCTTGTAAAATCCATCCATGCAGTGTACTATAGTTCAGTGATATTTAAACTGTAGTCCAAGGGCTGGGTGTGTAGCTCAATGACAGAGCACTTGCCTATCATGCTAGAGTCCTGGGTTCATTCCTAGCACTGCAAACAAACAAAACAGAAACCAAACCAAACCAAACCAAAGTGTGATCCACAGTCTCATGCTTGCTTACAACTGTTACCATTCCCAGATGAGTAAGGAAATGGAGACAAGCATTTAGAAACTTTCACAGCATCACTGGTACAGTGGCGCCTACCTATAATCCAAACTATGCAGAAGACTGAGTAAGAAGGATCACAAGTTTGAGGCCAGCCTGATCAACTTAGCAAGACCCTGTCTCAAAATAAAAAGTAAAGCCAGGCGTGGTGGCATACACCTGTAACCCCAGTACTTGGGAGGCTGAGACAAGGGGACTGCAGGTAAGAACAGCCTCAGCAAGTAGTGAGACTCTCATCAAGCTAGCAAGACTGTTTCACAGTGGAATGCCAAAGACAGAGTTGAGATGAAACTAGCATTTATAGAATAGGTAGAAGATGAGCCCTTCAGTTCTCATACACAATACCTGGCACATGTAAAATAACCAATAAATGTCTGTTAGGGAAAGAAAAATAAACAGTAAGCCGCAAAGCAGTAAGTCTTATCAAACTTTAGTTTTTGTTCTTGTGAATATTTTTATTACCTTCAATTTCTGTGTGGATGAACCTGAGAACCTTAAAAAAAAAAAAAAAAAAGAATCCTTTATATCTTCAAAACCACTACTGGCCAGGTGTGGTGGTGCATGCTTATAATTCCAGTACTTAGGAGGCTGAGATGAAAGAATTGCAGGTTCAAGGACAGGCTTAGTAATGTAGTGAGACTCTCCTCAAACTATTAAGACCCTGTTTCAAAATAAAAATAAAACAGGTCTGGGGGTGAAGCTTGGAGGTAGAATGTTCCTGGGTTCAATTCCCAGTGCCACGAAAAATGAAAAAATAAAAAAGCGTTGGGGGTGTAGCTCAGAGGAAAAATACCCCTGCGTCCATTCCCCAATACCACATACAAAAAAAATTTTAAAAATATAAAAAGCCAGGCATGCCCAGTACCTGGGAGGCGGAGAGAGGATCGCAGGTTTGAGGCCAGTATCAGCAAGTAGTGAGACTCTCATCAACCTAGCAAGATCCTGTTTCAAAATAAAAATAAAATAGGGCTGGGAGGTAGAATGCCCCTGGGTTCAATCCCCAGTGCTACACACACACAAATAATAACAATAAATTTTTTAAAAGAGCAAATGAGAATGTATGTGAAAAATAATTTGACTCAAAAGGACTTGGGCAATTTAGAGAAATTTAAAATACAGTTAGTTAGAAAGGGAGAATCATCCCTAATTGGCAGCTGCATAATAACCAAGCCTAACTATCAAGTGGGCCTTAAAACATCAATTGTGATTTAGTGGTAGCTATGCAGTTCAACTCCTCTCCCTGGTAACCCTTAATCCCAGGAGAGTTGACTCTATCAGTTGGAAAGGAATTGAACTCAGGGACATTCTACCTCCGAGCTATACCCCCAGCCCTATTTTTTATTCTTTATTTTGAAACTGGGTCTAAGTTGCGGAGTGCCTCACTAGGTAGCTGAGGCTGGCCTCGAACCTGGATCCTCCAGTCTCAGCCTCCCAAATGCTGGGATTACAAGCGTGTGCCACCACGCCTGGGTTGGAAAGGAAAATCTTTCTTGAGATTAACACAATGAAAAAGGTGGTGGACTATAATTTCTATAATATTCTATGCAAATTATCACAAAGGAAGGTAGGTCCTTTAGAAAGTGAAAATTTACTCAGTATCCCCATACATAAAAGAGAGAGAGAAGGAAAAGGTGGACAGGAGAGACTGAAGGGAGATATATTAAAGTGGAAGAATCAATTAAGCCGTAGCATCTAAGAATGTGGGAATAGGAAGACTTCAATCTAAGTCAGGGAGAATAATAGTGTCAATGAGAGAAAAACATGTGTCAGAAGGAAGTTTTGAATTATTTGTCTTTGGGAAGTGGAGGACAGGCTAAGAATACCATGAGTTTGGTTTTACACTTCAGAAATATTATTTTCAAGTAGTTAAAAATGTGGCACCAGGGATAAAAAGCATTTGGATTTTATAAACACAAACATAGAAAGCCAAAGACTTTATTAAATAGGAGGATTTGATGCCTTGAGAGCAACTAACATTGTCAAGAAAGAGAAGAACTAATAAAATTTAAAATACACACACACACACACACACACACACACACACGTTTACTATGGTTTATTCGATCTGGTCCCTACTAAAATATTCAGAAATGTCAAAATTTTCAGAGCTCTCAGGAGGTTTTACCCGTCTAAAACAGAAACAAAGGCACAGCAGCTAGCTAAAATAAATCTGTTCCACAGAAATATTATCACTTTATACCACTGATAGATAATAACACCCCCCCCCAAGATCTCAAATACCATATAGCCTCCTACACTGTTGTTGAAAAAGGATTAGACATAAATATTTATTTTTAGGCCAGAGGTTAAGAAATGTTTTCAAGGTTATACATAAAGGTATAATTTAACAGCTGGACATAGTGGCGCA
Source organism: Graphiurus murinus (assembly GCA_004027655.1). Lineage (NCBI taxonomy): Eukaryota > Metazoa > Chordata > Mammalia > Rodentia > Gliridae > Graphiurus > Graphiurus murinus. The sequence continues at coordinate 2,060 of PVLC010019389.1, read as the reverse complement.
TGCTTGTAATACCAGTACTTGGGAGGCTGAGACAGGAGGATCATAGGTTCGCGGCCAGCCCAGCTACTTAGTGAGGCCTTCTGCAACTTAGCAAGACCCTGTTTCTAAACAAAGAATAAAAAAATAGGGCTGGGAGCCAGGTGTGGTGGCACACATATGTAATCCCAGTACTTGGAAGGCTGAGACTGGAGGATCTGGGTTCGCAGCCAGCTTCAGCTACTTAGTGAGGCCCTCTGCAACTTAGTGAGACCCTGTTTCAAAATAACAAATAAAAAAATAGGACTGGAGTGTGGATAGGAGGTAGAATGCCCCTGGGTTCCATCCCCAGTGCAGCCAAAAAAAAAAAAAAAAAAAGGGCTGGGGATGTAGCTTGAGGTAGAATGCCCCTAGGTTCAAGCCCCAGTAAGTACTACAAAATAAATAAATAAATAAATAAATAAATAAATAAATAAATAAGTGTAGAACTTAGAATAAATTCCAAACTGTCTAACTTTTCAGTTTAGTGTTCAAATAACACTATTTAATAGGTACCATGTACTACTGTAAAACAGAGACCCCAGCATTCTAGCATTTTCTCATTCTTCAACCAACTAAAGGGCAAAGATAAACTATGTCATGAGTAATGTTAGAGCTGGGCCTTGAACTTGTTTTCTACTTCACAGTCCAACACTCTTCCTAACCACCCAAGGGTTCAAGTGTGGTATCCTTTATTTTAAATTCCTATATTTTGACAGTGTGTAAGAATAATTATAAAGCTACTGAATAGGTTGTTTGCCTTCTACTTGGAAAGAAGCATTGGCAGTGCAACTATTTCATGGCAAATTCCCAAGCTCTTGACCTACAAAAGGGCTTCACTATCACAAATACAAGAGATCTGGACTTGATTACCATTCCTGGACTCTCATTTCTGGCTAAGGAGATGCTGCTGCAGAAGCACAGTATGAGTCTGCAGGAAGTTTGAGGAAAACTTCTGCCCACTCAAAAAGTAACCCCTAAGCCTAGAATGCCTGTAGCTACTTGCCTGGTGGAGGCAGCTCTTGAGCTCAGGTGTTTGAGTCCTGCCCGGGCAACATACCAATATCCATCTCAAAACAAAACAAGAAAGCCCTCTGAATGATCATTAAGGTGTGACGTATGGCTCATTCAAAAACCACGGTAAGTGCTGGGCATGGTGGCACACCCTTGTAATCCCAGTACTTGGGAGGCTGAGACAGGAGGATCACAGGTTTGCAGCCCTCTGCAACTTAGTGTGACCCAGTTTCAAAATAAAGAATAAAATAGGGCTGAGGTGTAGCTCAGAGGTAGAATACATCTGTGTTCAATCCCCAGAACCACAAAAAAACAAAACAAAACCCAGTTAATTATAAAACAAGAGAAGCCAGAAGTGGAGGCGCACACTTGTAATCCCAGTATTTGGGAGGCTGAGACTGGAGGATCCGGGTTCGAAGCCAGCCTCAGCTACCTAGTGAGGCCCTCCACAACTTAGTGAGACCCTGTTTCAAAAATAAAAGAATAAGCCGGGCGTGGTGGCGCACGCTTGTAATCCCAGCATTCGGGAGGCTGAGACCGGAGGATCCGGGTTCGCGGCCAGCCTCAGCTACCTAGTGAGGCACTCCGCAACTTAGTAAGACTCGGTTTCAAAATAAAGAATAAAAAAATAGGTCTGGGGGTGAAGCTCAGAGGTAGAATGCCCCTGAGTTCAATCCCCAGTACCGCAAAAAATAAAAATAAATAAAAGAATAAGCCGGGCGTGGTGGCGCAGGCTTGTAATCCCAGCATTCGGGAGGCTGAGACCAGAGGATCCGGGTTCGCGGCCAGCCTCAGCTACCTAGTGAGGCACTCCGCAACTTAGTGACACTCGATTTCAAAAATAAAGAATAAAAAATAGGGCTGGGGGTATAGCTCAGAGGTAGAATGCCCCTGAGTTCAATCCCCAGTACCGCAAAATAAAATAAAATAAAATAAAATAATAAAAAATAGAACTGGGGATATAGCTCGGAAGTAGAATGCCGGAGTTCAATCCCCAGTACTGCAAAAAAAAAAAAAAAAAAAAAAAAAAA
>PVLC010019388.1:0-30733 GCA_004027655.1 Graphiurus murinus | reverse complement strand
CCAATTCAGGAAGTGTTTCTAGAGAAGAAAAGTTATTGAATCTAGTAGATTTTACTTGTTTGACCTTCTGCTTCCGTTTGTCTTAAAACTAAACCTTGTTTTTATTCTTTCATTTCTTCTTTTTTTGTTTTGTGGTCAACAGTGGTAACTCTTTCAAAAGGAATAGTCAATGCTGGTCTATGTATATATGAAACAATTTGCGTGTATTGGGGTGTTGTATGTGTGTTTGGTATTTCATTAATAATGGGTAATCCCACTTTGCATATTTCTAAAAGTTGCTTTTTTAAGCATTTTCTAATTTTATTCCTGATTTTGTGCCGATATATGCCATCATACTTCATATCTCCTCTGTGAGTTGAGATAATAAGAGGTAATTTTCACATTGCTTACCTCTGTTTCAATTACAACATTTTAAATGAAAGGCATTATTTTCAAATGATTTCCTTTCTCCTCAGCCCTAACTATATCTCATCCCAGAAAATATATTCACTTAAAGGGGCATAAACCATCTATGTTTTAAAAAACACCTTTAAGCTATTGCTTTAAAGTTTCATACCTCTTAGTATTTTCCTATTTATTTCCTGCTGATATCAATATATACCCTGCCAAAAACAATCTTTGGTGGATACTAATATATTCATGTTAAAAATTTATCCAGGAAGTTTGCACATAATAAGCAAGATGGACATCTGTGAGGGCTAGGTAATTTTTTAATATTTATGTAGAGTTCATTTCTGTGTTGTCATCCTTGTGATGAATTTGGTTATTCAAGGCATTGTATCAGGTGAGTCCTCACAATATATTCCATTATGGGAGAGTTTTGAGAATTGGTACAAAACATCATTAATTGGGATTTCAACTATGTAGAAGAATATCAGTTGTAAGAATTAGAGCCCTATGGAAGGCATCCATAGAAAGGAGTTGATCTCATACATTTTAACATTGTCACATGCAAAATTCATTACATAAAAATGTTTCCAGACTAGAGAGAAAAGGCCAAAATAAACTGATTTCCAATAATAAGCCAATTAATGTTTATACTGTGAACATTAATGCCCAGCTCACACTTTGGAAAATAGAAAAGCGATAACTATAGAATGAGAACAGTATGTCACTATTGTATTTCCCCCATTTGCAAAGTGTTAGTGCCTGGAAACAATTAGTCACAGGTTCATGTTTCATATCAATACATTATATGACCAGGAAACTGGACTGAGGTGTTTTGTTTGAATTTTTTAAAAGTATTTTAATATGTCCATTAATCTGTCACCCAGGCAGTTACCTTGATGTTGGGTAAGGTGAACTAGCTGTCACAGGAAGATGCTGAAATAATACATGTTGTCACCATAACTTCGTAAATAAGTCACCGATAAGATTTAGATTCAGGGATCTGAAAGGGATTTTAGAGATCATGTGGTTTCACACTTCATTAAACTGAACACTGAATGCATTTTATAAAGCTCCCCTAACAATGTAAGCTAATTTGAGATATGTAATGTGAGGCAGATTCAGGACTGAAATCCAGATCTCACACTGTACCCAGCGCAGGAGATGGCTCTAGGAAGTAAGCTTGAAAAACGGGCCCAATTGATAGAAATTGATCTGCGATGAATATCTGTTCTTAGGAACATCTATTAAGGGGTCTCCACTTTTCTCCACAGTCCTCGCATGCACACACATTGTTATTTTTGAGACAGTCATTGCTCCTGAGTTGTCTAACTTCCTTGGCAAAAATCACTGTGTGCCCAAGAAAAGTGTTTGTAGCAAGAGGAGCTGCAGGCTTTCTCTTCTTTCTCTTTTCAACTTCTCTTTTTTTAGTCTTACAATTTTCATTTAGAAACTGAAATCAATATTGAAAATGATTTATCCTAAATCAGAAGATGCCTCTTTTTTCTCTTATCTAGTACACAATAGGAAATAATTGAAGATGGAATTAGAAGATGGTCATAACACCATTATTTTGTTTTGTGCTATTTTAAGCTCCCTAAATATATATATTTGATCAAATATTAATTGTTCAGAATGATATTATGAATTTACAGTGCATATTTTACTTTATGTCACACAGAAAAATTGTAGTTTTTTCTTTGCTTATTGAATTAGGAGGTAATGATCCTGCTGAAAATATTAATGATTCATATATGAAATTTCTCAACACAGAAGTGTTGTGCTGTCAAAAAAAATTCACTAGAAGAATAAATCTAATAAACAAATAAGTATCTTACCACATGGAACGCTTTGGTTTTCCCAACACCAAAAAAAAAATTTACTTAAGAATTTATTATACACAGCCACGATACAAACAAGAAGGTGCAAAAAATAGGTTAGTAGAATAAAGAAATCATCTAGAAAAATAAAAACTTGCATAACATAAAGAATAATGTGGTCAATGTAGCATAAGCCTGTCTGAGGGGCTCCAGGAGCCAGACACCAAAGTGTTCATACTGCTGACATCCACTCAAGACCCACACCACACTTGCTATTTATTAAACTGGTGTCAAATTAATTAATTAATTAGCTAGTCATTCAATTCAAGGGAGGCTGCTGTTTTCTATTCTTAGTAATCCATAAGTATCAAGTAAAATAATTAAAATGTGTTCCATTAAGTGATTTGCTAATGATACTCCTGGTGATGCAAACAAACCCTGAGAAGATTATAAAGGTTGGGTTCTCCACTGCCTAAGGAAAATTGAATTAGGAGATCAATATTCAGGTGAGTATTCTTCTAAAAGTGTATGCAATATAAACAGATAGAAGTCATCTAAATGACACATGAAGATTAATACCTTGTTTTCTTACACATTTGACCCTGCAAGGACAATTTGGTAATTATTTTGAACAGTGCTTCCTATATTCTCCAGACAGCATAGGATAAGCTATTAGTTACTCATATAGCAGAAACTTTAAAAAGTAAAATGTTAAATATAATTGGGCTACAGACTTGAGCTTCATAGTCCTATGAGAGAAAATGCCAGCATCCCTCAAAGTGCATTGAGAGAATCTATTGTCCCACTTCACTGTAAACTTATGTTTCCCTGGGTCTTTAAGACATGAATGAGGTTATGTAAAAATTTTCAGGAGAAAGGACATTATTTACTTTCCACTTTGAGCCTTTTTTTTCCCTTTTACTGCTGCATTGTAATTATACCTCATACTGAAATATAGAGTGATAGGAATGTATACATCCACATTTCTTGGAGTACTTGCCTCGGTCCCACCTCATCCCCACCAATGGCATTGGTAGTTTAATACATACATAACATTACATGAACTGGTACCCTCTTTATATATCTATCCTCCTTCCTCCCTCTTCTAAACCTTTTCCATCATTCCATTGAGCTTTTATTATTATAACCCCAATACTTGGAAAAATGCCTTCTTTATTTCTTTGTTCATTTAATATTTATCAAGTGAGAATAATTTACATTTTTGGTGGATCACTTGGTAATACATACCATTGTTTCAAAACACTGATGAGTGGAGATATAAACGGCAGGAGCTCATCATGATCTGTCACTCAGGTTTATTTTCAGACTTAACCCCTTACCACACTGCTAAACTGTCTGAATTAGCATGTTTTGTGGCCACATGGCCGCATCATGTGATGCTTTGGGGTATGTATGTAAATGTTTACACAATACCACACAAGCACACATATCCCTAAACACATGTGCTTGGTTAATGCATATAGTTTTCCGATGTTGCTTTATGGAGAGGGCACAATTATACTTTTCTCCTTTGCCTCCTCTCCTCTTCCTTGCGGAACTACTTTGGTTTCATTTTGTTGCTTGTTCCACCTTTGCATTAGTAAAAAGTTAATCCAATAAACTTTGAATGAATACCTCCTATGGGTCAAGCACTGGTGTGAGTGTTGAGGATGGATAATGCATGTTTTTGCCCTTGATGAATTTTACAGTCTACTACAGTTAACAAATACATGGCTGCTAGTTCTGATTTGACTGGGATGTGACCTTCACGGTTTTAAAAGTACTGAATTACCAGCTGTGCTTGTTGGTTTTCTAACACCAAGGTCTACTGCCAATTGCTATTATCACACCATTATTACACAGTACATGCACTTGTAGAAATTGAGATGCTTCTTATGCCCATTATCTCTATCAAAAGTGGGGAAATAACATGTAGGCTATCAGGAAAATGAGAGTGTGTTGATTTGTGGGAGAAAATAATATTTTTGTACTTTTATTGGTGTTTTATAGTTTCACATCCTAATGTAGTTCATATTGTGGTGACAGACCTGCACACAGGACTTGGTGGGCTTTTCCTGGCTCCCTTGCCACTCCCCCCTTCCCCAATATGATATAGAGATTGACATTGGTATTCTCACCTATGTACCTCATGTCATTTATTCTCCCTCTCTCCCTCTACCTTTTCCTAGACTACCTCCCTGGCTCCACTGGAGCTTCTCCTCCATTATCTGAATGTTTATGGATATAAATGACAAGAATTCCAGGCTCTTGACCTAAGATATCTTACTTTTCCCCTTCACTTAGGTTACTTATCTTCCCCAGAGGAATTTGGGCTGTGATTATATTTCTTCTGTTTATTTGCTGCTACTTCCAACTTCTGTCAACAATTCTGCCATAGTTCGATTGTTTATAATCATTGATATCTTCTTTCTTCACCTTTGATGGATACTTTTCCTTTTTCTTTCATCTTCTGACTTCTCTGCTTCTTTTGCTTCTTTTCTGCATTTTCAAAGATGCTATTAGCTAGTAAGAATATGCCTATAACATCTTTGCTGTAGCCACTTTGATTTCTGTAGTTATCATTTGTTTACAACACTTTTGGCCAATAGTGAATAAAACAGTTATATGGATAAATATAAAAAAGGAACAGTCTTTTTTATTCTTGTTAATTTGTTTGTGTTCTTCAATTAAAGAAGAGATTGTATCATATACAATGTGGTATTCTATATTTCATCCAATGAAATAGGTATAACTACTAGATATAAAAATTAAAGTCTATATTAAGAGTTTGTTTTTTGCCTTTATTTCATTTCTATTATTTTTGTTCCCGTGTGTTTTAATGCTTCAACTCCTTGACAGTTCCCTTCAAAATTTCCATATTATAAAGATCTCATAACAGCTGTTGTATGCAATCTGACCCCAACAAACAAGGGGAAATAGAAAAAGCTGCTTATAAACACATTCCAAACATCTATTTAATCAGTGACAAGGAAACATACAATTAACTTTAAAGGGAAGCAGCAACATAACGGTGTGCCGTGAAGGACAAAGCCCTCATGACATCTCTCTTCAAGCTGAACACAAAGTTAAACACCCACACATATACAAAAATAGCTGTCTATAAAATGCCATCTGTGATGGTAAATGTTTTGGGGGTGGAGGGAGAGAGGAATTAATGTAAGGTAGGCCAACATGTGGTAGACATCAGCAAAAGCTGAGGCAGTTAGAAATGTAAGCCTTAACCACAAGTCCTATGGTATAAACAGCAATAACGCTTACAATTACCCAAACAAAGGGAACATAAAGGAATCTTTCCATAGACACAGAACAAAAAATGTGTTCAACCAAATGTATTTCTGTAGTGTCTGGAAAAGCAAGGCTGTTTAATATCTCTGTAATTATCACAAGTACCATTTTCCTGGGAATGAGAAGGTTGTTTTTGTTTTCTTAGGTTATTGTAAAGTGCACATTAGTGAGTAAAGACAGTCCCCTTAGGTAAACACTAATCTCATCTTGTATGTGTAAACATAGATTTAGGCATTTTAAGAAGTTCGTTTATTATCCAGTTAAATAGGGAGTTTGCCATTCTTATTAGTACAGAGTGAAGAGCAGCATACATTTGGTTATTGGGAAGATGCTCAGTAAATGGAATGGGCACTGTGGAAGTGCTCAACATAGAGAATAGTCAGACTAGAAGTGTCATGGTTTTCTCTAGTCTTATATAGAAATTGAATTTGATTTCTGGCTTTAAGATTTTTATTTCTTCTATGTGAAGGAAAAAAAAGCATAGGTATTACATTAATAGTGGAGCTCATCCTTGATGATGTGTGATGCTTAGGAATAATTCATCTAAATTATTTATATTTAAAAATAATGAACTATAGAAAATTATTGTCCTCTTCTTGAACCTAAAGGCTGTGACCTAGATGGTTAGGAACAATTCCTGTGGGAGTTGAAGCAGAAGATGGCAAAGACAGAGAAATACTATAAATACTATTTAGCTCCCACCCCACCTACATAATTATTAACCTGATAAAGTGAAAAAAAAAAAAGGAAAATTGTGTGTGTGTGTGTGTGTGTGTGTGTGTGTGTGTGTGTGTGTAATTTGTCTGTTTAGAAATGTTCTAAAAGATCTTAGCAATAAGACTGGGAACATAAAAGAATTGAAATGTGGTCCTAAAGTCAAGGAAAACAAACATTGGGATAAAATGAAGCTAAAAGTTGAAAATAAAAATAAGACTCTCACTTTTTCTTTCCTTTACTTGCCTTTGAAATTCAGAGCATTGCTCGGGAGGACAAGAATATTAACAATTGGAATGCAAACTGAGTTGGTATAATAAGAAATATCAAAACTCTCATTTTAGTAATCAGAGTCTGAGTCACAGAGGACAGCCCTGCTTGAAGCCCATTAACACATCATAATAACAGCCACCTGATGTAATGAAAACAAATGAATTCCAAAGAAACAGAAAATGTAAGAGCGGGTCATTACTGCACAAGCTAATGAGGAACAGACTTTACCGGTTGTCTTAGGTTCCAGAGGATTTTTTTTTTTTTTTCAGTCCACAGAGGGCATTTTACACCAGGAAATATTTCATTCTTGCTTGGAATTTCTCCTTGGAACATGTTACAGGACTATTTTCTTGCCTTCTGCCTTCTCTTTTTAATTTCATTAAGTTGAAATCTCTGTGGCTTGTACTTTGTAATATTACAGAAAATAAGAATGCAAAAGAGCTGGGAGGTAGAGAAGGAAATGTTCAAAATGTTTCTGTTCTAAGTTGAATTGCTCACATGGTCAAGAGGAAGGTGATATCAAAAGGGACCTTTTACTTTTATTTATCTCAATTTTATTCTTAGATTTTATTTAGTCATGACTTCGGACAACCATTCCTGACACAGGATCAGTACAAACATTGGAATTTACATAGCTTTTGAGACCTCAGGGTCCTAATCTGTTATATGGCATGAATAATAAAAATTCTTACTTTAATTCTATGTTTATTATGAGTATCATACTGTGTCTTCTTATGCATCACTGCCCAGCTGCCAACACCATGAGTAGCTTAGATCAGTTCAAGCATGTATAGTGCTCAAGTCCCCCTGCCTTCTCTCTTTGTTTCCTTCCTCTCTCAGTCTAGCCCATCCTTTCTCACCACTCTGTAGATGTCTTCTGTATTTACAATTTAGAACCTCCCTTCCTTCCCTACTTTGACCCAGGTATTTATCAGGTGCTAGAATATTCTCACACATAAGACATATTTCCAATTTTTACCAAAATATAGTCAAGGGAGACTGCAAGTAATGCACATTTCTTCTCTACTGCTTAAGATTTTACTCTTTCCTTTCATAAGCATAATCTTATTTTAGAATTACCAATGCCTAAAACCTAGTAAATGTTCGGAAGTTTGTATATGACATAAATGATAACTAACTGAAATTATGAAGAAACTCTAAGTTACTACTTGAATTTTAGCTTAAAATATTCAAATATAAGACCCTTTTTGGTTCATTAGAGTTTCTGCCCAAAGCCTTATACCCTGAAATGTCACAGCACACACTTCAAACAAGGACAAGTATGGATTCAGATTCTAGTTCTCTCCTTTATTTGTTTTATCTCATTGAACAAACTAGAGAGCCTCTCTCAAACAATTAATTTTATTTTTAAACTGGAGCAAAAATAATATCTATCTCACAAGGCAATAATACTGACTTAACAGGATACCAACAGAATGAAACTGTCTAGTACCTAGCCCATAGTAGGCACCCAATTCATCTTCCTTGAATGAATAAAATAGCCTTGGGGATAAACATGGGAGACTATGAAGTCTTTTTATACGGTTTTTAAATATATGTTATGCATTTTGTGATAAGGTTGTATGCTGAATTATTCTTATCTGCAACCAAATCATTCAGGAAGACAACTATAGAATAAGATGTGAAACTAAAAACAAAAATGGTAACCTGCTCAAAATATCTTCCATTGTCTTAACACAATATTGTAATTTTTAAAAAAAGCCTTAAACACTTGAGTGTTCAGAAATCCTATGTCTTGCAAATATAACACATGGTGCAGATTGAACTATTGCATTAATACTATTTTTGTTGTAAAGAAATGATGCAAAATTATCTCAGATTCTGAAGGGACCTTAAGTATAGCAAGAATATACATTTGACTTTGCTTGGTATTCCAATTTATTCCTGTTTTCTGTCACAGTTGTTAACAGTTCTCCCTTTTACTTTGGTCCAGTTTCAATGAAAAATTACATGATCACACACACACATATATTTATATGTATATGTGTGTGTGTGTGTGTGTGTGTGTGTGTGTGTGTGTGATTGATTGCCATCTCATTCTTGAATCCTTTCTATAATATTCCTATGACTTGGACTTGAACCATCTTTCTTACAGAGAACCTACTACCTCCTAAGGCAACCTAATACATTGTAGTTTGGTTCTGATAGATCTTCCTTAAAATAAGATAATTAGGTCTGGCTTTTTCTCCCACCCATTGGTACTTACTATACCCTAGGGTTATATAGAACATGTCTAACTCTTCTCCCACATGACAGCCCTTCAAATATTTGAAGACAGCAATCATGTCCTGCCTGAGGGTGCTCATTTCCTGGCTATGCATTCCCATCTCTTAGTTCAATTGTTGCTCCTGTAACTCCACACAGCATTTCCTCACCATTCTGATTCCTCTTCTTTGAATGAATTACAGTTTATCTTTGTCTGAATCTAAGTGAATTGCCCAGAATACAAAAAAATAACCAAACTGTGGTTTGACTAATATCAAGAAAAACAAGACTGGGATGGCTGTCCTTGGGTACTATGTGTCTCCTAACAAAGCTAAAGATTCAGTAGTTGTTCTCCTCACCGTGTCAAACTATTATAGTTTTTTAGAACTTATTTTCTGAAAGTAAAGCCATGTCTCCTTCATTTCAGTATTTGTGCAGTAGGATTTTGGTATTCATCATACAAAGTCAATAGTGAATTTTGAGGAAATCATGAACTGAGCAGGCACAGTTGTTAAGAAGAGAATTGTTGCTAGTTCAATTTCTTATCTAAGGATAGAAGATCTGGATATTTTCTTCAGGGGTGGAAGCATAATAGAAAAACAAAATCAATAAAAAGCATGAGACTTGGTTTGAAAGTTATTACTAGTGCAAGACAGTGCTTTAGATTCTCTTCCCTTCCCTGGACCAATAGAAAATTAACTTTCTCAGCATTCTTTTTTATTGACAAAGCCATGTGACTAGTGACCAATGGGCTTTGTAGCAGCAGGTGATGAGTATCACCAATAAACTGAATCACCAAAGCAATTTTCCCAGTTTCCTTCCACTTCCAAAAAGACTCCTGAGACTTCATGTTGAAGTGGAATTGTCATAGTGATATAGTGATGTCAGTCTGAACAGTAAGCCAACAGGTAGGAAAGCTCTTATGGTGCCACTATCCTTTGTAGTTGTTAAGGCCTTCACTGATGATGCACATGTTATCACAGAAATTCTGAATCTAAAAGCATTAAATGGCTAATCAATAAATAATCATGACTTCTCTTTAAAAGTCAATTTGTGAAGGACACCCTGCTAAACAGTGGGCATAGATTTTCTCACACTATCTTTCTAACGATCCTGTGAGTTGTATATTGCCTGTAATATATATGTAAAGTGCAGAAATGAGGTCAGTTCTCAAAGTGTTAACTAGTTAGTTTTAAAACATGGGTTTTCTTACTGATTGGCTTAGATGTGTTCATGAAGGTACATCATGTTCATTAGGGTGTGTCCCCCCCCATCACCTTCTGTTAAGTCAAATTCTTTGTTCATCTAAGCTAAGTCAATCACTAAGCTGACCTTGAGAAGGAGGGAGGAGGAGGGAGTGGGGCAGGAATTGGGGAAGGGTTAAATGAGAAATGTGTGCATACTAGTACCTATACTAGTTTGTACCTAACAAAGATGTGTGATTACAATGCACCAAATAAGGGAAAGATGAAAAAAAAAAAAAAGAATTTGTTAAAGTTTCACCAGGAGATTTTTGATCTATGTAATGAGGAGCCCATTTCTATTAAAGTGGCAGAAACAGCTAAGACATTTGTAGATCGGCTTCAATCCTTGGAGCCTACCTGGCCCTCATTTACCTCCATGCTGGGAGGAATTATCAGATTAGCAGCAATAGTCATTCTAGGCTTTTGCATTCTACCACTTGTTGTACGCCTTGTGATCAATGCCTATGTTAGTATACAAGCAGATTTACATGGAATAAAAATACAAGCACTGCCTCCCACAGGGCCTGGTAGTCAATGATGGGTTTGATTTTCTCAGGGCAATATCAACCTAAGACAGGGCTCGTTGAATGACTCATCAAGACCCCATGACAGGTAAGATCAAGCACCTGGTAGGAAACGACCTAAGACAGGCACAGTCCTTTGTGCATTTTAAAATAAAAACAGGGGAGTTGTGGGAGCCCAGCTGGGCCCTTTCCCCCCTGGCAGTTGCTATCTGCATATATGAGTAATTATACTGACTCTTCTGCTATGCCTACACTGGCGTCTCGAAGTCTGGAGATTGCTCCTAGGATGCGTAGATGAAAGACCCTCCTACTTCTTAGAAAGTAAATATATGACCCTAAAGGAATATGGCTTTATGACTCTAGAAAGTTTGCCTTACCAGGCTATGTTAAGAATGTGGGCTATATGTGTAAAATGAAGAAGTGGTGCTATTTGTGATCTGACAATGATTGATATGTCATAAATGTCTGTGTAACCCTGTTGTACTCAAGAAATGTATAAAAAAATCCATGCTGAAAAATAAAAATATAAAATAAATTAAAAAAAAAAACATGGGTTTGCAAGGTTTAAAGCCTTGTGTCCTTGCTACTCCATTGTGCTATTCTTACTTATTTTGTTGTCACCTTGTTAAGGTAAATGTTAGCAAGTGTGAAAGAGAAAATTGGATTAGATCTAGAATGTTCCCCAACATCACATGTGTTGAAGGCTTGGTCCTCTGTTCAACAACATTCAGATATGGGCTTTGGGGGAAATGATCAAATCATGAGGGCTTTGACCTGATCAATGGATTAATCCTTCGATAGGTTCATAACTGAATGGTTTTGTGAAGGTAACACCTGATTCAGGAAAATAAGTCCTTGGGGGCATGTCTTTGGGGACTATTCCTTGTACCAGGTCCCTTTCTTTCTTTCTCTTTTTTCTTTTTCTGTTCCCTGGCTTCCATGAGGTGAGCACTTCTGCTCCATTTCTCACTCCTGCCATAATGTTCTGCCTCAACAAAGGCCCAAAACTTTAGGGTCAAAGGACCATAGACTGAAACTTTTAAAGCTTTGAGCCATTTTGGGCAAATTTTCCAATCACACTTGCCTGTGACTGGGTGAGTAAATCAGGCTAATTTTGAAGATGAGTATCAAAATCCAATTGTCTGTCGCTTTAGTCTAATTTCTTTAATCTAACTTACATCAGTGATAAATGTGTAATTTTTTTTCTCTGTACTAGTTTTCTACAGGTGTATAACAAATTCTTACAAACTTACAGGTGGAAAATGGCCCAAATTTATTTTCAGTTTCTGTTGGTGAGAAGTGTAGGCATTCTCTTGCTGCTTCTGCTGCCTGGAATCTCCCTAGACTGAAATCCAGATGTTGTCCAAGCTTGCAGTTGTTGTCTGTGCTTGGAGTTCTCTTCCATGCCAAGTAGTTGTGGGAGGTGTTCCTTTCCTTGCTGGCTTTCAGCTAGAGGCTGCAGTCAGTTCTGAAAGGTACCTGCATTCTTTACTTGACCTCTTCCATCTTTAAGCCAGCAATAGCAAATTAAATCTTCCTCATGCTTTAAATATTTGACTTCTGTGGCCAGACAGAGAAAACTTTTTGCTTATAAAGGGCTTATATGATTATGTCAGATTCACATGGATATCATCCCTATGTTAAGGTCAACTGTGCCATATAACAAAATCTAATCACAGGAGCAAAATCCATCATATTCACAGCTCCAGAGATTATGCATGCACACTGAGGGGAGTGGGAAGGACTTGAAGGTCATCTGAGAATACCACCTATTGCCTACTGCATTTTCCAAGTAGGTTTTCATTGTACTTCTCAGATTGTCCAAAAGTGATATAACAAGGGTAGTCTTTGTTTTTGTTTATTATTAGGGACCCCTTAATGTCTTTGATAGTTTCTCCCTTCTCTAATCTCAATTGTATGTATATGTATCTTCTACACAAAATTAAGAAAATTTGAATATATATATATATATACATATATGTATATATGCTGTGTCTGTGTTATATGTACTATAACATAATACGCACACATACACATACACAAACATACATACTCCTACACTGCTTTCCATGTAGATTCTAATGAGGGGAAAGTCTAAAGGTTAATGACTATTGAATCAGCTATCCTTGGAGTCAGGTGAGTAGGAGCGGAGTGGAGCTGGAGGGAACAAGAGTGACTTTCGTCCACAGTCAGCCTTCTTCTTTCTTTATTTTTAGAAGTAGAATCAAATGCTTGTCCAAGGAGTGCTAACCAGAGTGTCTTATTACTTCCTTATTCCTGAAAACTCATTTCATAGTTGCCGAATAGGTTCCTTACCACAATGTCCACTATGACATTGTGTTACCTGTTTTTGCACTCATAATCTGCCTTTGTTAAATTATTCAGAATTTTCTAAGAATTTAATTCCTGTGATTTGAGGAATTTTTAAATGAATCTCTTTGTATTATCTCTATACTTATTATACTACTAGTCCATACATACATCCTAGGCAATGCACAAGCTTATAATTTCAGGTCTGGCAAGTCAGTTAAGGAAAGATAATGATTTGTTTTACTGTTACAAAAAGCTAAACCTACTTACATACAACTCTTCTAAAATCTCTAGGATTTCACACTATGGTCTCATTGCAGAGAGAGAAAAGTGGCAAAAGAACTTATAACTAGTCACAGGTAAGAGAATACAATGATGACTAGAAATATATATATATATATATATTGTTGTATAATGACTTTTCTGTTCACTGGAGAGAAGCAGCATTTTAATTACTGAATTGAATGTAAACACTAAGTCGGTTTGCAAGATACTTGCTACGAAGAGTTTAAATAAGAACAGAATCATCCTTCTTTATGAAATTCTAACTCTCCATTCAACTAAACTAGTACAACCAATCAGTTTCCATAGCCTATTATATTCATATCTGTAGAAGGTAGGTATTGATTGAAGAGGTATTTGGTAACTAAATTGATTCTACTCCCTCATTTAAGCCTATGGCACAATAGATGACAGCATCAAGCAATTGAAATATGTGATTTCTTCTGTAAAAACACTCATGTAATAAAAATTGACATTGGGAAATCAACTGGAAATATACCAAAGGAGTTCATAATCATTTCAGAAGTACCATGCTCCAGGGCCAGTAAAGCAGTGTCCATGATTGCTGAACTGAGTGCACATGCCCAGTGGAGAGTTGGCAAGTCACCCTCTAAGTTGAATGGCACATTTGATAACTGGAGAGCATGCAGCCATAAAATCAAAGCAAACATTGAGGCTTTTTCTTCAAGAGTTGTTGAAAAGAAATGGATGCTTGCTCTCTTTCTCCTGTACTTTGAGTTGCTGTTTAAAGACTGAAACCATTTTAGCTGCCAGGATCTTGTCAGGGTCCCTGGATTGATTCTTCTTGGCCATGACTCCTCATGCTGTGCAATGTTGGTCAGGCTGGAAAGCAGACCGGAGCGTGCTCCCTGCTGGCCCCCAGACCTTGGAGAACTGGATTCACTCCAGCATGAGCGGATCGTTTCTGGCACTGCCTGGAAATCATGCCACCGCTTTATGCTGGATGAAGTGTCTTAAATAGGCATTTAATTTATTCATTGTAAGTTGTTTTTGTTGAATAAATACTAACTGCTTATTAGAAGCCTATTTATTGAAGATGAGGAGCTATATCATAGACACATATCAAATTTATGGTTACTAAATCTCACTTAATATGCTTTGAATATTCTATTGGTCTTTAACATACTGTACCAACATGACTGTATTTATTCTAGCCCTTCAAGTAAAATAGCTGCTATTGAGTAACTATATATATATATACATATATTTTTTTTCCTCTCAGGCTTATTTACAGAATGTTAAAAAGTGTGATTGTATTAAACATGTATTATTAGTGGATTAAAATTTCAATAAATGTGTTTTTAATACTCCATTGATTTATAATCAGCAGAAATTAAATATCTTATTAAAGCAAAATTAACGGTGTAAGATATTTATGACATTCTTTATACTATGTTACTCCAAACTCCTTTTAATCTTCTAGTAGCTCTCTTGAGAAGACAAAACTTTATTACCAAAAACAGAATTATTTATTTTGCTCTAATACGAAGCCTGATAATAGATTTAGATTATCTGACAAGTGATTCATTGAACAAATTGGTAGCTAGGATTCTTACCCAAGCAACAATGAATTAGAAAGTTTTACTTTTTTTTAGTAGAACCTGCTCTTCCATTAAGGAATCTGGCAGCAATTCTGCATGCCTCTGGTATACTGAATCATGGAATTGAGCCATTTCCAGGATGCAACACTGCTACTTTATTATCATTATTTTGCACGATTGATTATTAGATGATGATAATTTCTGTATACTCAGGCTGATGGTGCTTTTCTCTTGGCAGCTGACATTACTGTCTTTTCATTAAGAAGGGGCTACCTAACATCTAGTGTTTCCTGTTAAAAAAGCCCATGAATTGAGACATTTCTGATGTGAATTGTTTTCTACTGATTTTGTGCATTTTCTGATTAAAAATTCTGGAGATTTATTTTTAAATACATCTTGCTGGTTTCTAGTTTATAGCATAGTTTTAAGAACAGCTCAATTTATAAACATAGGACACTTAGATTTTAGCTTTTGGAAACCATGTTGTCTATTTTAAGATCTCAAAAGAACTTTGTATACAAGATTGGCATTTTAGAATTCAAATTCAAATTGAGTAATAGGAAACAAGATATTTAGGGTAAGAATAATCAAGTTGGTTTTACAGCCCTATCTGGCCCTCATAATAATCCCAGAGAGGGTAACTACCTCCCAGTGGACAATAGGATATTTCCATGAGTTCATCAACAGTGAAGACATTCTTGTACATGCTGCTATAATGCTTCCAATGCAATTTCTCTTATTATTGAGCAATTTGATTGGAATTGGAATCATCTTTTGTAAAAGTCATGAAAAGCTCATTATAAATTTTTACTTTTCTTCTGACTCTTTTGATTATTTTCTTCTCTAGACAACAGACAGGAATGTGGTAAGGACTGTCTAGGGACATGAGCATTTTCCTGGCAAACCATTTACAAAAGTCAATAGAGCAAGAGATTATCCCCCTTTCATTAGGTAGACGCTAACCTAGCCACTTCAAAAGAGCCAACAGCCTCTTTTGCTCTTTGTGAATCCAGTTATAATCAATGCAATGTAAAGATTACATTCCTAGCCTCTAGTCACACACCCTTTTTCTTTGCATTAGTATTGATTTAGTCATGAGTCTATTTAATCATTAAAGGCATTACTGTATTCTCAAATTCTACATTTAAAGAAATCTAGAGTGTCTTTTTAAGAACTAAGAAAAAAGATAGTCTACTTCCCTTAAGTTGTATTGGACTAAATTCCTACTGGGAAAACCACCCTTGGATAGTCATTTATGCATGTGGAAGAATTATCTGATAATGATTTTTGAACAAGTACAGTGGCTATTTCAATTGTGAGATAATAATAATGTTATTATAATATAGTCAATATTGTTATTGATTATATGAATCAGGCCTTTCAGTGAAAGGTCTGAATGAATATATTTATATTTCATTTAAATATATTATGTCCTTCAATTCTCACAACAAAGCAGTTGTGTCTCTTTTACTAATAAGAAAATTGACAAAATCCAATTAAGTAACTTATGCAAAGTAGCTCTATTACTAAATATTGAACCTGATATCAGGACCTGAACCTGTCTAAAGACAAAACAAGTGGTTTTAACCATTAAGTTTAAGCTATTACCAATATCTTAAGATATGTTATTAGTGTTCTGAAGATCTACTTGATCCCATGTGGCCACAAAAAGTGTTGGAAACCACTTTTCTGGTTTGGCACTCAGAGTCCTATGGTAGGCTGGCCTTGGTCCAGCTTCCCTGAAGCACTGAACAGCTAGAATAAGCTACTTAATTGTATTCATTATCAATAATTTCTAGCACAATGGGAGAAACCCACATGAAATACCTTTTATCACACTGGGTGAAATCACATTCACTTGTTTCTCCTTTATTGCCTAAACTTGTGCAGAAATAACACAACATTTGCTGAAATGTTAACTGAAGGAAGGAAGAGAGAGGGAGGAAAAGAAGAAAAGAAAAAGGTTGGAAGAGGGAGAAAAGGAGGAAAGAAAGCAATGGAATCTAGGAGATAGTGTCACATACTAGAGTGTGCTTTAATTCTTGAGTGTCTTTGAGTATGTGGCTTGACTGATCATGTCTTCTTGACTTTAATAGTGTGTATAAAAACATAAATGAAAATATTTTAAAATAAAAATAAGTTATTACATTTTATCAAATATGTCTTCAATATTGCCAGAGAAACACCTTAAGAGCTAATTTCTTTTAATTGAATATTTATTCCTGCTTTGGCACAAAGCCATCTGCTAATAGGTCTAATAATTGCATGAGTACATGTGTTAAATTTACATGAATAGCTCCACTGTTGGAAAAATAAATTTACCAAGTATCCACAAAACTACCTCATTTGATACTTTATAATTTTGAAGGGAAATCAAGAGAGACAGTTAGATTGGAAGTACCTGTATATTAACAATAAAATTGTGTATCATATACATTTAAGATTCTGCATTAATGACAGACATGAATTGATGGTAAGAAGTCCTAATTTGGGAATGAATGAAAATTCTGAAACAAAAAGGTGGAAAATATAAAGGGAGAGCGTTTACTTGGGAAATAGACCTGTAGCTCTCAGGGTGACAAGTCTTTAATAGAATTTATCTATTTTCTCTTTTCCTGAGCCAGATGGCCCCTCCTTAATTAAAGAAAATGCATGGTTCCAAAGCATCCGTCACAGTCTCCCCATGGGCCCATCTGTACCACAAATGATCCTCACTTCTGGGAAAATACATTGTATTCCGACTGCAACCAGAACCTTTGGAACAACCTTCATTGTAACTCTGTCTCCTTCTTTTCCTTAGTCTAATTATCTTTAAAAAATAATCAGAATTGTAATTTAAATATTACAGTACATAATTAACCACATCAGTTGACAGAGAATGAGAAATTGTGGCTTCTGGCAAGCATCAAAATTAACATACACAATCGGGAATACATCTTGTGGTGAGGGTGTGTCATCTGGCTAGTTCACAGAGAAGAGCTTGGCTGAGCAGCAGGGGCCTCCTCAGACCAACCAGACCGCAGCCTTGGGTAAGGTTGATCGAATCCCATGCATAGTCAATCTGGTCTTGTTTTTCTGATGCTTTGTTTTTTGGTGTCTCTAGATGAAATTTATAATTTAGTTGCAATTCCCCAATGGTCATTTCTTTCATCCTCTTAAAAGTCTCTGGGTCCTTTGAAGTATGAGCATTGGTAAGTGGTTTGGGTTTTGCTGTTGTTTGTTTGTTTGTTCCTTTCTCTCATTATTTCCATTTTAGCTTCATGTCCAGTTGTAGGGGGTTCTTTGGTCTAATTCCCTTGCAGGGATAGTCTGAGGAAGTGATGAGCTATGAACCCTATGCCTTGATGTACCAGGGAGGAGAAAATGGCAAATAAGCTGTAATTAAGACCCTGTATACTGCAGGGCCAGGTGTCATCTTAAGGCTGGTAGTGGTGAGACCGAGCTGAGACTTCATTGATTCTACAGAAGGGATGGGTACACCAGCAGAAGGGATGGATACCCCAGCAGTGCAAGGATGTTCTTATTTGCTTTTCACTAGGAATTGAACCTATCATGGTTTCTGTGATAGTGTTTTTAGATACCATTCAGCTGAAGGACCATGCCAGAGCCATGTGAAAATATTGCAAGCCAAATTGATGCCTTTGATTCAGTAATTACCAGGACTTGTCCTCTGAAATTCACCTTAAAGGGAAATCTATCATCCCTTCTTCATCTTTTAAGAGGGCAAAAGAGAACACTAGGCTGTATCCTGGCTTTGTATAAGCAGCAAATGGGAATAGCTGAAGTATAAGTTGAAGAAAAAAGGGAAATAAAACAAGGAAAGAATTAGAAAATTAGTGATGATTTGACAAACAAGTAGTCTTTTGGTTGGCCCCATTGTTAACTCTGTGAACTTTGTACTAACCTTTTGGCCATGCTGTCAGCTTCCCTGCTGATACAGCATGCTCACTCTCCTACTCTCTGTCCTTTTCCATGGTGGTTATTATTTTGTTATTCCCTTGTGTTCCATTGTTGTTGTTGTTTTTCTCCACAAACGGCACAACATAATAGATCTATTCACCAAAATTTTTAATTGGGTCCATGCTTTTGCCGTGAGAAGGAAGTTGAATGCTGACGTTTTTCATTGGAATCCTGTGCACCTTCATTGAAAGTGCAAGAAAGATAATAGCTCTCGAAGCTCTTTTCTAATAAGGTCTTCCCCTTAATGACCTAAGAAAGCAAATTAGAAAACATGGCTGTGGTTGGTGTTTCTTGATCAGGTCCATTTTTCTTGCATGGGGGATATACATGCTGGCCAAAATTGCTCAATTAGATGCCAGCTTCTTCCTTAAAAACAGAAACCCTTTATGTATCTTTCCCTTAGACTGCATAGGAATGTGGATGGCTGTATCTGACTGTACCCAAGTTTCATAATAAGCTGAACTGATAATGGGCACCACCATTTGTTATGTGTGACTTTGCTTGTAAATGGCTTTAAATATCTCTTTTTCTCCAATATTTTCTCAAAATTAAAATGTATTTGTTTAGTACTTGGAAAGCATTCATTTATCCTTGTTTTTTTAAACAGAAACAATTATAATAGATGACTATTTTTTCCAGTATTTAGCAACCAATTTTACAGCCAATTAAATTACTGTAGCAAGAAAATTAATCAACTTTTAATGTGAAATTGTATCACTGATTTCATTGTATATGCATTTTATGGTACTATCAAATATGCCATCTAGAAGTTTATGTATATTAAAATACCTATACCCACTTGTACCCATGGCTATTAAACAATTAACCCACTTTTCATGGGTAATCAACCCACAATAATTTGGTTTGGGTGTTCATTACCCAGATTAATTCAAATAAAAAAGACACAGTGAGGCAGAAATTGGATAAGTGGATACTATCTAATCCCAACTGTCTTAATTTTCCATAGGGATGTCTGAATTGGATTTTGACAAAATACTTCTCTTCATCACAATCCCTCTAATCAAATACAATGTGATTTTTCTCTATTTCTTAAAATAAATTATCTTTCTGTGAGTTGTGTGAAGTTAATAGTCTTCAAAATTCTCAAGGACTGAGGTTATAAAAATTTTCACACCCTCCCTTAAAAAAATTTGCACAATTAAAATTATTTTACTTGTGTTGATTTTATATATAATGTGCAAAACATTAATATAAACCATATATTAGAGGCTTCTTAAATTTATAATTAATCAATTGTGGATTCTTAGATGAAATTCAGCAATGACCTTAAGTTCTGCCTTTCTTTTAGCCCCAGCTGCTGTCAATCAGTGGCCAAAAGATCTAAAAGGAATTTATGTGTCAGATAAGTTTATTTGCTCTAGTACATAATTTAACTTGTACTCAAAATATGAATGCATCTGTATACTTATAAAATAATCAGTATCTAAGAAGATTAGATTTTTGCATAGACATATATTTTGACTTACTCATTAGAAAACTCTAAATATCATTTAAACTAATTTAAAGTAATATTTATGGCAACTATTTAATAACATGTATATAAGTTTTCTTAGTCTTTCTCAACCATGGTTATACTTTACTATCATCTAGGATACCCTTTAAAAATAAACATGACTACTACTACTGCTTCCAGGAATTCTGATTTAGTTGTCCTTGGCTGGCTACTGAACATGAGTCTTATTTAAAAATATTAGCAGATTATTATCTCTTGTAATAACCAGATTGCCAAATTGTAAATCTATACACCAATCAAACTATGTTAAACATCCCCAAATCTTGTCAAAGGCATGAAAGAGATATAGGAAAAGAAAATCATTTCAAACATGTTATTGATTTTCAGCAATATAATTGGGTGAGATTTACTTCTCCTCTTGATTTATTTATATTTCTGCACTATATATTGTTTTCATGATCTTATATTTATATAA
This sequence comes from Graphiurus murinus, assembly GCA_004027655.1. Taxonomy (NCBI): domain Eukaryota; kingdom Metazoa; phylum Chordata; class Mammalia; order Rodentia; family Gliridae; genus Graphiurus; species Graphiurus murinus. Next base: position 10,176 of record PVLC010019388.1, on the reverse strand, counting down.
AATGAAATTAAAGGTGCATAGCATTAAACTGTATAAAGGAAAATCTTGGAGATATGTGCTTAGAACAAATTCATGGGCAATATCTAGGTGTAAAGATTTATTAGTCTCTATAATATTCCTTCTGCACATACACAAACATAAGCATGCTAGCTTTTGTTTTTAGACCATTAGATTTATTGATGCAAATATGATTTTATTCATTGATGGACAGAGTTTTACCTTTTACTTGTCTCTTCATCAGAATTTAGGAACCCACATATAAGTGAGCATGCCATGGATAAATAAAAAAAACTTTTGGGTCAGCACATAAATGATGTGCAATCCCAGCTGCTCTACCTGGAGTGAATATCACATACTACTGCACAAGAAACAACCCCAGGAAAAAGGTTTCTGAGAAATATGAGAAGCTTCTCAGGATAGTACTCAAGCTAAACCTTTTTGTTCCACATTCCATCTTCTATAAAGATGTTTATAAATATTTTTCCATAAAGATACACAAATGTTTCATACTTAACATTAATATTATGTTCTTTAATCCCAATTAAGTATTCTGGACTTTGCTCCATAATTAAAAAATAAAGCCTTTACACTTTTGTAATGGTTAATTGTATGTGCCAACTTGACTGAGCCATGGAATGCCCTGATATTTGGTCAGGCATTATAAACATATTGCAAGGATGTTTCTGGGTGAGACTACAATTTGAATCTGTTGACTGAGTAAAACAGATAATCCTCACCAATCTGAGTCGGTCTTATTCAATCAATTGAAGATCTGAATGGAGCAAAGAGGTTGAGAAGGAGGAAAATCCTCCTGCCTGACTGTTCCTAGTGGGAACATCCATCTTTTCTGGCATTCTGACTCCAACCAAAAGATTTACTTCCCTTAGGTCTTAAGCTGCTGGCTTCTAGACAAACTTACGAATACACCTCAAATTCTCATACTTTTAAACTTGAACTGGAACTACATTTTGGTTCTCCTGTACACATACACACAGACACACACACAAAAACACACAGACACACACAGAGACACACACACACACCTGATTTGTCTGTTTCTCTAGAGAACTACAGACTAATGACTGGTTCTCCTGTACACACACACACAAACACAGACACTCCCCCATACACACACACAAACACCTGATTTGTCTGTTTCTCTAGAGAACTACAGACTAATGACTAATAGAGTTAGTATGGCCATGTAAAATTTACATACTATCTAGCTAAATAGTGTGATTAGATTTCATTTTAATCTCTGATTTAAATATCATTAACTGTAACCAATATAGACTTTTCATAATTCTCAAAGAAAGCTATTACCACTACTGCTGTGGTTATATTCCCAACTGTGCCTTAGCAGATAGATAGTTTAGCTCTTTGGCTCCCCTTGCTACAGACAGGATGATGTTTTAGCATACCCACCTTTACTGACAAAAAGACTTTATTGAGTCCTCTTCCCCAACTTTATTTAAGGGAATATGATCCACACTTCCACTTCCTTTCACTATCATTTGGGATCCAAGACTTATCTACTATTTCTCATGCTATCCTTAATAGCCCACTCTAAGTCTTAGTTTATTTATTTATTTATTTTGCCATGGGGTAGCACAACTTTCAAGTTTACTTATTACTTCTGCTTCAGAGTCCTGCTCTATTCGTTTTTAAGCCCTTGAACATTTTCTTTTCATAATTTGAAATTAGTATACTTAAGTCACATGTGCTATATTTTGTTATTATATAAGTATTTTGCAGATGGAGTTTGTCATATGATCTATCATAATTGTAGCATATGGAACCATTAATATTATCTATGTAAGTGAATGGTCTTAGTAAAAGTTAAATTCACCTCTACAAAGGACAGTCTTTTTTTTTTTTTTTTTTTTTTTTTTTTTTGCAGTACTGGGGATTGAACTCAGGGGCATTCTACCTTCGAGCTACACCCCCAGCCCTATTTTTTATTCTTTATTTTGAAACCGAGTCTCACTAAGTTGCGGAGTGCCTCACTAGGTAGCTGAGGCTGGCTGCGAACCCGGATCCTCCAGTCTCAGCCTCCCAAATGCTGGGATTACAAGCGCGCGCCACCACGCCCGGCTAAGGACAGTCTTTAATGTCTGTGAAACTATCCCCTTGTGTGTGCATGTTGTGTTAGATATTCTTTTGAGCTGTTAAGTTTTTCCCATTTGACATCCTTTCAAATCCATCCAATATATTGATCTACTATCTCTGAGGACATTTCATTTGATTCTATCTATGTTACAAGAACTGGAAAAACACTATAAGTGGGTGCAGAGAAGCATTAAGCCTTTACCAATATCACCTCCTTCAATCCCTCATTTGTGCAGTTTGAGAGTATGTTTGCCATTTTTGACACAGAATCATAACACTTCTTTTGTGTTTGTGTTCCCTTAAACCCGTCTTTCTTACCTTGTTCCTAAGCCACATTTTCCCCATTTCATGTTTGTAGAGTTTTTACTGAACTGTGTACTGTAATTTCATGTTTGTCCTACTAATCCTCATCTAATAGGTTAAGCTCATTTTGATAGCCTATTGAGTTATCTTAGGAGTCTGATGTCTAACTTATTTGTGATCTCTCCCAACTTCAAAGCATTTACATCTTGCTAATATTTTATATTCATCAACCTGATTTTCTCAGTTAAATTTTATGAATTTACTCCAATATTTAATTTTTTTTGTTCCAAGTTTTAATTTTCTACCATAAACAATATTTCTAAAGCCTATATGTGTTTGCCTTTTGTCCTAGTTATAGAATGTTAAAGATAAAATGTTAAATCAAAGTGAAGATAAAGTCCTCAGAGTATAAATATACAAGAAATAAGATATACATATAAATGTAAACACTGCAGGCTAGATTAAAGTGCAAATTCACTTTAAATTTTATAACTGCACACAAAAATGTACTGGGCCGGCTGGTTAAAGCTATATTTAATTACTTCTAACCTACATTGAAAAATATGACACAACAACGAGGAGGGGAGTTGCCGACAATTTGCTTCATCTTTAACAAAGTTTGTCAAAATATTTTTTTCTCTCATTACCATAATTAATTGTGTCACTAATTTTAGCTCAGAAGTTATGAGAGAAAATTTAAAACAAAACACAATTCCCTTTAGCTTCATACATTAAAATAATGTAACAAAAATAGAAAGAATCATAATTATTGCCTAATATCACTCGTATTTATTCAGTACCTATCATATTTCTGTTGCTCTTCTAGGTACTGAAGTTACAGCATTCAAAATCCTGTTTTCATGGGACTTCATGAGGAAGCAGATAATAAATAAACGATTGAAAAATAAGAAAATATATAGTATGTCCAATAAATAATATGAGAAAAGAAGGATGGTGAATGGTAATGGTCTGTGAGAGAGGCTGTGATTTTAAATTGTTCAGAAAAGAACTTACTGAAGAGAAAATGTCATTTTAGCAAAGGCCTGTGAGACCGTGAATATATAATATGTGGGGAAACACAAGTTCAAAGTCTTCTGGGTAAGAGAGTATGGGGTGTTCCAGGCTGTCTGGAATGAAATGAGCAAGGAGAAGATTGTCAGAAGATTAGGTTGCAATGGTAGGTGTGGACAGTGGCCAGATTCTGATTTTATTAAAAATAAAGTGAGGTTTTGTTTTTGTTTGAATTTGCCATGCAAATGAAAGGAGAAAGGGGATCAATGATGAAACCAAAGCTTTTTACCTGGACATCAGTAATTATGGAGTAACCATCCAATGGGATAGGAAATGTTGACAGGCAACCAGGCTTGCTGGAGAAAGATGGGAAATATAACTTTTTGGTATGCCTGTTAGGTACCAACCAGTGACATCAGCTGAGCATTGGATAGTTCAGTGGGGAGTTCAAGTGTCCTAAATTATGAACTGTAGCATAACAAACTACGCTACATTTAGTGGTTGAAAAACAATGGTTTGTTATGATTTTTCACTATCGTGTGAGTTGGCTGGACACAGCTGACTGGTTCTTTTCTGTGGATCTTTCATGTGGTTGCAGTCAATGGAAGCTGAGACTGGAGTTATTTGAAGACTTGAATTAGCACCCACACACAGCTCAGATTCATGCGGCTAGCAAGGAGCTCTACCAAGACCATCTACTGAGTATCTACCTATGGTTTTTCCTTATGGTTTTGACTTGAATGGCAGCTGAGTTTCAAGAAAGAGATTAGAGGAGCAAGCATTCCAACAGCTCAAATGCAAGTGTCAAGGTTTCCTATGACATAGCCATAGAAGTCACATAGCCTTATGTCAACTGTATTCAGCCAGGTAAAAGTCAGTTCCAGGCTCAGATCAGTTTCAAGGTAAAAGGAATATGCAAGAGTAAATGTGGTACATAATTAGATATGACTCATGGCAGGCCATTTTAGAATTAAGTATTACCATGGGTAATATAATTGGGTGAACGATGTTTATAGATGATATTACAAGTCTCAGACTTAGTGAAGTAAAAAATAGAGTGAGTATAGAGAAAGGAAGAGGACATGAAATTGAGCTCTGGGGCATTTTAAAGGTTGCAGAAAGAAAAGAAACAACGACAATTAGAAAGGCCAGAGAATTAGGAGAAAAAAACAAAAACAGGAGAATGTAGTTACCTGGATGGCAGAGGAACAAAAAGGACTCAACAATTTTGCAGATAGTTCAAAATGTTGAAGGATGAAATTGGCAAATCCCACACAAAGGTTATTGCAAGAATTTCATTGAAGTCATGAGGGGGGAAAGGTTGATCAGTGTGGTTTCATGAGCCACTGTGATAAGAACTGGAAGATTTAAATAGATAGCTCTATTGAAAATGCTCACTTTTACAAAAAAGTGAAAATGTAAAGTATTGGATTATAGGGCTAAGAAAGTAAAAAATGACGTTTTTTTCTGATGAGCGTATGTAGCATAAATTATAACAGAAATGCACAATGCAGTGGGGGAAAATACATGAGGGTCTGAATTGGCCAATGAGAATTGTTGGTTTTCTGTCTTTGGAAGGTGAGAGGACACAAATGAAAGGATTGACTTTACATTTGCAGTGTGAAAAGTCTACCTATAATAGAAAAGAAGGCCAAGAAATTAGGACATGGATGAACATCTGAAGACAGGAAAGGAAGTAGAAAATCTAGGAATTCTTTTCTGTTTGCTGGTATTTTCTCGAGAAGGTAACCAGAAAGATCAATAGAGAAAGAGAATGTAAAGGAAGGAGTTTGAGGATGAAAAGAGGTGTGGAGTAACAATTACTGAGTGTGGGAGTGTGCTCATGAGAGAGGAGTAAATAACGTAAGTTTGGTAAGTTTGAGGGGCTATAAGAAGAGCTCACATGAGGAGGACAATCACATATTTAAAATAAGATCAGCCCTAAAATGTGGCATGAAGATATAGAGATATAGAAAACAGATTTTGAGTCAAAGATAGAGAGATAATCTTTCATCCATATTTGGGGGCAGAAAAAGTATTTTCAGTTTAAGCAGTAAAAATACATGGACACAATTTTGTGCTTGTTTTAGAGGAGGGAGCATTATATATTCTATAGCATCAGATGGAATATTCTGTCTAAACAATAAAAATACAGTCTAAGTTAGAATTTTATTACTTTATATCCTATGTTCTTCAAAGCCCTCAAAAGAAGATTTGGAAAAATAGCTGGAAGTATATTTTAAAAATAAAGTTATTATGGCTAAGACCTTCAGCTTTTGCCTCAAACTATGAAATCACAGATCCATGAACAAACTGCTAACTTTATATTTAATGACTTATATGTAAGTAAGGGCAGCTGCTTCAAAAGTACACATGCTTCAAGACATAAGCTGGATAAAATTTATATGATAAAATATTTTAGTTTTTTTATTTCAAATGGTTGAAGAAAGTTAAAAAGTTTTCAAAGCCTGGTAACATGAAAGTAAGAGAGCATTAAAATACAAACACCCATAGCCACAGCAGTTTTACAAATATATTTAATTTTTGTGGGATTGTGTTTTGTGGATTTAGTTTAGATTTTTGTCTGAGTGTTTAATTTCTGATGTAAATGTGGGGATGAAAAAATTTTATTTTTTCTTTGTGATACTGGGGTTTTAACCTAGGGGCACTCTACCTCTCAGTCACACTCCCAGCCCTCATTTATTTATTTATACGCTTTTGTTTTTGAAACAGAGTCTAGCTAGGTTGCTGAGAGTCTGGCTAAATTGCTAAGGCTGGTCTAAAACTTGTGATCCTCTTGTCTTTGCCTTCTAAGTTCTGGAATGATAGGTGTGCACCATCACATCTGGCTAGAAATAAAACAGTTCTGAAGTTATCTTACCATTTATACTGAATGCAGCAATTTGTTTTTAGTATAGAAATTTCAAAAATGCATGAATTTGTTTTAATTCATTCACTCAAAAAAATTATTATTAACAGCCTATCTGTCCAAGGAACAGTACCAGATGATGGGTATCACAGAAGAATGAAATCATGCTTGCTTACTTCTCTTAAGAATTTTATAAACAAGGCTACACAACAAATATGAAAAAAGTGCTTTTTCTTATTAGTCAAAGATTAGCCAAAATAAATTATTTGGAGTACTGAGATAGGAGAGACCCAAATGTTGGTCCGATATCATGGTTTCCAGAAATATTTGAGAAACTGGCATTGTTACTTGTTGCATAGTTGCAATTTCAGGTCAGGCTTATGTCATTGAAGAAATTCTTCATGTGTGCTGGGGTTCATCATGTGCAGAGATATATTCTAGTTCATGGAAATTGATGAGATAAGCCTTGTCAGAAGAGATTGTCCTGAGCACATAGCAATGTCCACAAATGCAGAAATGCCTCAACATGATACTTGTAGCTCTAGACATGCTCTAGCTGAGCTTTGAAAAGATCTTGACATAAGTCTTGCTCATTCAAGCATTGCCTTTGCAGCTGTGTTCCCACTAGTGAGAAGTGGAGTAGCAAGAAGTGAATCTTACTTCAGCAATGCTGCTGTTCTCTTGTTCATTTGGCTTGGCTTGCCAGTGACTTCTGTACATATAATTTCTGTATGTCCTAAAATGTTTTATTATATAATTTTAAGGAAACTCTTGAATTTCTTTTTTTATTTTTTAATTTTTTTGAGGTACTGGAGATTGAACCCAGGGGCCTTCTACCTCTGAGCTACACCCCCAGCTGTATTTTTTATTCTTTATTTTGAAACAGAGTCTCATAAGTTGCAAAGGACCTCACTAAGTAGCTGAAGCTGGCTGTGAACGTGGATCCTCCTGTCTCAGCCTCCCAAGTACTGGGATTACAAACATGCACCACCACGCCTGGCTTTGAATTTCCTTTTATGATAATGATATATTATTGTATCCAAGCCATTATGAATAACATTGTACAAAAGTCTTTGGTCATATATTTGATTTTTTAGTTTATAATCCTAATCTATTGCATGTCTTTATGAATTTGACTACTCTAGGTTGGTGTAGATGGATAATATAATGTTTGTCTTTTCTTGGCTGAGTTATTTCATTAAGCCTAATGTTTCTGAAGTTCATCCATGTAAACTTCATTTTTCTTATGGTTGAAAAATATTGAGTTGGATGTAAATACCACATTTTGTTCATTCAATTGTTCATGAGACATTTGAGTTGTCGCCATCTTTTGTCTAATGTGAATAATGCTGCAATGAACATTAGCATAAAATATGATTTCAATTATTTCACTGATATATACCTAGGTATTAATCCCTAGATTATGTGGTAATTCTATGTTAATCTTTTTAAAATATACTTTTATTGGTGCATTGTAATTATATATCATTATTAAAGTCAAAGTGGTACAAACATATATGCATACGGCATTTGGTGTGTTTACCTCTGGATTCCACCCTATGCCCTACCCCCATGTATGTTAATGAGATCGGTAGGGATTTAGGGATATAGCATTACTTGAACTGTTTCCTTCACTAAACCTTTTTTTTATCCTATTATCCTCCCCCAATCTGTTTTAATTATTCTACTGATTGCTCTCCTCATTTATCTGAAGTCCATTTTGTTTTATATTTTCTCTCTAGCTTCCACATATTAGAGAAAACATGACCCTTAACTTTCTGAGACTGGTAAATCTCACCACTTAGCAAGCATGATATTCTATAATTCTATCCATTTTCCTGCAAGTGACATAAGTTTCTTCTTCTTTATGGATGAATAAAATCTCATTCTATGTATATACCACATTTTCTTTATCCATTCATCTATTTATGGACAACTAGGTTGGTTCCATAATTTCACTATTGTGAATTGTACTGCTGTAAATATGAATGTGAATATATCACTATAGTATGATGACTTTAATTATTTTTAGGTTTAGCTTTTTTAGAAGTTGTTAATATGTTTCTACAATGGCCATACCATTTCCAATTTATATTCTCCTCACCAACACTTGCTATTGCTTCATTTTTTTGAATTATCTCATTGTGATTTTGATTTTATTTTTGGATTTTCTAATGAATAATGATATTGAGCATCTTTTTGAGTGCTTATTAATTGATTTTATACCTTTTTGGGATAAATTTTTAAATTAATGTTTTTTGCCTTTTTGTTATTCAGCAGTAAGAGTTCTTATGTATTTTACATATAAACCCTTATCAGATACATGATTTATGTTTTTTTCTCATTCTTTTGATTGTCTTTCACTTTCTTGACAATATTTTGTGATATATGAAGTATTCTAATTTTGATGAAGTACAATTTATCTGGATTTTTGTTACTCATATTTTTATACTGTATGTAAGAATATATTGCCAAATGGATTTCATGTACATTTTCTTCTTTTTTGTGGTTTTAGCTCTAAAACCAGGAAAACCATAAAAATTACCCTTACATTTTCTTCTAAGACTTTTATGGTTTTAGCTCTGATGTTTGAGTGACTAATTCATTTTGAATTATTTATTTAATATAGCAAAAGGTAAGGTTCTACTTTATTACTTTGCATGTGAGAACCAGTTGTCTAAGCACTATTCATTGAAGAAACAATTCTCTCCCATTGGGTGGACTCAGCACCTTTGTAAAAAATTCTTGACCACAGATTATAGGTATATTTTTAATTCAATTCTATTCTTGCTGTACTGGTCTATATATCTAACCTTATGCCTTTTTTGATTAACGTAGCTCTGTAATAATATTTGAAATCAGGAAGTGTTAGGTGTCCTAAATTTGTATTTATGCTTCAAGATTATTTTAGCCATTTGGAATCCCTTACAATTCTATAAAATTCAATTTGTGGAAGAAAAACTTTTCCATATATGCAAAAAAAAGCCTCTGGAATTAGGATAGTGATTGAAATTAATTTAGAAGTAGCTTTTTATAATGTTGGAATCTTAACAATATTGTCTTATCCATTAGCATGGGATGCCTTTGTATTTGTTTTGGTATATGTTAATTTACTTAGGCAATTCATGTAGTTTTCAGCAGGCACATATTTCAACTTCTTGCCAAATTTATTTTTACCTATTGTTTTTTATGCTCTTTTGATTGAAATTGCTTTTCTAGTATTATTTTCAAATTTGTCATTGCTGATGCATTGAAAATGAGTGATTTATGTGTGTTTGTCTTGTACATTGCAAGTTTGCTAAATTCGTTTATAAGCTCTACCTGCTTTCTTGTAGATATTTTAGGATTTCCTCTACATAGAAACTATATAATACAATGTCATATATGAATATAGTATAACTTCTTCATTTCTAGTTTAAATACCCTTTCTTTTCTTTTTTTCCAATTGTTCTGGCTAGATATCCCAGTGTAATGTTAAACAGCAATGATAAAACTGGGCATTCTTGTCTTGTTATGATAAAATAATTAATAAAATATATTAATAACAAAATTTTGTATATTTTTATTAGTAAGAATTTTGTGTGTGTATGTATGGGCTAGATATCACAAATTATAAATCTTAAGCTCTCTGTGACATTCCATAAAAGGTTTTTGTTTTGCTTTATTCTTGTTTTTGTTTCAGCCTATAATATTTTACAGGCTGAGGAGGTTGATTAAACTTTTCCTAACTTGAATCTCTGCCAACTTTTTACCCAAGGTCACATAAACAGGAAGAGAACACTGGAGAATTATGAGAGATTTTTTATAGCCAGGCCCAGTGGTACATGCCTGTAATCCAAGTACTCAGAGGCTCAGATCAGAGGATTGCAGGTTTGAGGCCAGTC
>PVLC010019387.1:0-30728 GCA_004027655.1 Graphiurus murinus | reverse complement strand
CACATGTGTGAAGCCAGCCTCAGCAATTTAGTAAGGCTCTCAGCAACTTGGTGAGACCCTGTTTCCAAATAAAATATAAAATATTTCTGGGGAAGGGGCTATAGCCTGGAGGTAGAAGGCCTCTGGGTTCCATCCCCAGTCACACACACACACACACACACACACACACACACACACCACACACACACACACACACACATTATTGGATGTAGATCTCCTGGAAAAGAAGTTATGACCTTGAGCAACTAGGTTCTTCTTAGTCAAGCCAATTTCCCAAAGGACTGCTGATTTCCAGTCCTAGCAGCCAGGAGGGAAAAGCCATAGGTCTTGAAAGGCGAGGCGGGGTGAGGTGGGCTATCACAAACCCACAGAGGGACTGCCTCCCAGGGTTACAGCCAAGAGGCAGTGTGGCCACAGCTCCAAACACAGGCAAGGAGCAAAGAAGTGGCCTGGCTGCCTCCCTCTGCCGCCCACCTGCCATGTCCCTCCAGGGCCTCCCACTGGGCAAACTGGGCTAGATACCAGGGGGCATGGGAGCCTGCAGAAAGCTCAGGAGGACCAGCAAGCTGAAGAGTTCCTTTTTTTTTTTTTTTTTTTTTTTTTTGTCGGTACTGGGGATTGAACCCAGGGGCATTTTACCTCCGAGCTACACCTCCAGTCTTATTTTTTATTCTTTATTTTGAAACAGGGTCTCACTAAGTTGCGAAGGGCCTCACTAAGTAGCTGAGGCTGGCCGTGAACCTGGATCCTCCAGTCTCAGCCTCCCAAGTACTGGGATTACGAGCGTGCGGCACCATGCCCGGCTTTGAGCAGAGTTCTGAGAGAAAAGAGGTTTGCTGGTCCTGGGGACTCCAGAGCTGCAGGAGAGGAAGCAGGTAGATTCTAGGGGCAATGTCTGGCCTCGAGGCCAGTGGGGCTTGGGCAGGCCACGGTGATGTGTCTCCCAGCAGAGGAGAGAGGGCGGTGCAGAACTCAGAGGGAGATGCTCCTGGGCTGTGCTGGCTTTGCCCTCCAGGTGCACAGGCCCAGCTGCCAGCTCAGTGGACCTCAGATGGAGCACAACCTCCTAGGCATGTGATCCAAAATGTGTGATCACCATCCTTCATGTGATCCAAAAGGACACCTGCAGGCTCAGCTCGGCCACACTCCACCCTGCCCTTCCCTGCACCCCAGTGGGGCCTGGCCACCTGCCCTGCTCCCTAGGCAGCTCTCAAATGCTTTCCTTTTAGACGGAGGTCTCAGAACTCCTTTCCCCACAAACTGGACTTCCTTCAGTCCTCACAAATGCATAACAGCTTTCCTGCTCCACCAGGTGGGAGGTTTTTAACCACAGCGAGGAACTCAGCCTTTCTAGGCTTCAATTTCTGTGAAATGGGGCAAAGAGTAACTCCCAGGGTGGTTGTAAAACTGAAGCAAGGTAACACCTGCAGGGTGCTAAGAACAGCCGAGGGGTCCAGGCCTCAACTGATGCCAGCCACTATTTCTGTGTCAACCCTCATCTTCTAATCCACAGCGTCAAGCTAATCTTAGTGTGCGTTTGTTGGATGAATGGAGAATTCATAAGGAAAAGGAATTATCCTTGGGACTTGACCTGGTTTGGAAAATTGTTTAGACGAAGTGCAAGGAAAGCCTTTGATCCTGGTTATCTATGTCGGGTGTTCAGGGACTCCCAGCTGACCTGGTTCTCTCAAGAAAGAAAAACGAGATTCCAAGTTGCTTTCTTGGAGCTCCGCACAAGGTCTGGCACAGGTTTCGCGCTCACCCAAATCCTGTGGCAGGAACGTGTGCACGCGGCCTGGTGGGGTTGCTTGAGTGCAGGTAGCACCCCTGGCGGTGGCCAGAATGGCGCCCACCCCACCACCTACCCCGTTACCCAGGCTGGCAGCAGGTCCCGAGACCTTGCGGCGCGTGTGGAGGACAGGGAGGGGGCAGGAATCCGGCGGCGGCCACGTGGGCCCCTTCCGCCCGCTCCCCACATCCTTTGTTCCCCACCGGCCCTGGCTCAGGAAGCTCTTCTGCGAGTCACCGCGAAGGGGCGGCCCGGGAGCCTGGAGAAGCTATTTCCGTGCAATCCGGGCGGGCGGCGCGCGCGGGAGGGGCGTGGAGGTGGAGGCAGCGCAGAAGGCCCAGTGTTTGCTTTTATTCATCCAACAGAAGGTTCTATTTGTGGAAGCGAACAGACGCTGGGGATTAGAGCTGGGAGGGGGCAGGAAAAGGAAGAAAAAATAAAAAAAGCCACATCCACTACCACGCACAGGTCTTCCCCGGAACTACCGCGTGGGGGTGAATGACTGATTCTGGAATTCATCACCTTCCCTCTCCCCCTTTCCTCCGGTTGCAATCGGGCCTGGGCGGCGCCCACGACTGCAACCGGAGCTCCCCAGGCGCTGATCGGTGGGGGATCCCCCGGGCGAAAGGCGTACCCGCGGGGCTGCAGCGAGCGACGGATGCAGAGACCCGGGGTGCGCGCGCCTGCAGCCCATTGTGTTGCTGTGAATGAGGCGCGCGCACCAATCAGCGGTCGCTTCGCCCTCCGCGGCCCCGCCCCTCCCGCCCACTTCTCCGGGACCCTGACGTCACGGGAACTTTTCCTCCGCCCCCTCCTTCGGCTTCCAGCGCGGAGCTGGGGCCTGCCGGAGGGCGCGCGCCGCCTCCTGCCCAGCCCGGCCTGGCCCGGCCCGGCCCGGGACGGGGGGCCGCGTGAGCGCGCGGCGCGGGCCGCCCGGGACGCACCACCTGCGCCCGAGCGCGCGCTGCCCGAGCATCCCCAGCCCTCGGGCTCCCCATCCCCCCAGCCTCCAACTCCACAGCCCCTCCCCCAGTCTCCTCCCTCCGCTCCGGTGACTGCTAGCCGGGCGGCGCGGCCGGAGTCGTCGCAGCCACCTCATTGCACAACCCGGCTTCCCAACTGTTTACACAGCCCGGCCTGTGAGTGTGTGTGTGTATACAGCGTGAGTCACCGGGAGGCGGAGGAGGTGGAGGAAAAGGAGAAGGGGGAGTGCACTGGCCGGGATCAGTGCGGCGCACACACTCACTCACACTCAGTCACTCTCTCCGAGCGCGTCTCACTCGCTCACACACGCCCGGAGCCCGGAGCGCGCAGGATCCCGAGCGTCGCGGAAAAGTTGCTCCGGCTTTTGCTGGAGACTCATTGCTCTGGGAAGTGCATTTGCTCCGTGGTACCGCCGAGCCTGCGGGATCCTGTACTCTCGGCTCGGGACCCCGGGAACGCAGGCCGCCTCCGCCTCTGCCTCTGGGACTGTCGGCAACAATAGCGGCGGCCGCCCCCAGCGCGGTGCCTGGAGCCGGTGCCGGCGGGGGTCAGGGGACCGGAGCCGGCTTCCGACCCCCGTCCTCACCGCCAGCGTGGTCTCCGCGTGCAACACGAGCGCCGAGGAGCGGCTCCCGCTTCGCCTCCCGTAGGGGCCGCGCCAAGCCCCGTCTGCAAACTCCATCCCGCGGGCTGGAAGGAGTCTCGGCGCCGGCTACGAGCCCGCAGCACCTTCCTGCGCGGAGCAGGGGACGTACAAAGCAGGGGCCGCCCCGGCCGGGGACGCGATGAGGGCTGGTCCCCTGCGCTCTGCCATGAGCGGCGCCTCGCAGCCCCGCGGTCCGGCCCTGCTGCTCCCGGCCGCCCGGGGCACCCCGGCCAAACGCCTGCTGGACGCCGACGATGCGGCGGCCGTGGCGGCCAAGTGCCCGCGCCTCTCCGAGTGCTCGAGCCCTCCGGACTACCTCAGCCCCCCTGGCTCGCCCTGCAGCCCGCAGCCCCCGCCCGCCGCGCCGGGGGCGGGCGGCAGCTCCGGGAGCGCACCGGGGCCCAGCCGCATCGCCGACTACCTGCTGCTGCCCTTGGCCGAGCGCGAGCATGTGTCCCGGGCACTGTGCATCCACACCGGCCGGGAGCTGCGCTGCAAGGTACGCGTCCCGGGCCGGGATCCGCCGGGCTCTGGGGGGTCGGGGGATGCCGCCAACGCTTGGGCTTGGGGGCGCGCGCACAAGTGGTTTGAGTCGGAGAAGACCCTGTTGGAGTGGTATAAAGGGGGCTCGGCGGCCAGAGGAAGTGCGGAGTTCAGTTGCTTCATCGCGTATTCCTTTCCTGGGTGCTCAGCTTGGCTAGCGCGTGGCGTTCCATATAAGTTGTGGAATTGAAATGGATTCCAGGGCCATGCCATTGCCGTTCTCTCATCCCCCCCCCCCCGCCCTTGTCCTGGAAGGACGCCCTGCAGTGGGTGCCTCCTCGGAGCAGCTGGCTGGCACCTTTCTGGCCGGACGTTCGGGGCGCCCTAGCTCAGCTGTAGGTGTAAGCCGGTATCGGGCTCGCGCCCAGGGGATTCCGACTCGAACCCGCGCTGGGACTGGAGCGCCGCCCTTAGAGCGGCCTTGCAGCCGAGGCGGGGGAATTCGGCCGGAGTAGAACTGTGGGAAAGCCCTCACCGGCGAGGATCCCTCGCTTTCATTCACTTTATTTTCCGGCCACCTATTTCCTTTGGAACATGAGGGATCCGGGAGGAGGAGGTTCCACTGCTAGAAACAGGATCCGCCCGGTCCTGCACAACGCGGAGACGCACACCGCCCCCCGTCTGCCACCCCGGGCTGCGGCATCCCCAGAACCTCCCGGGCGGCTCGTTTTCATCCCCACAGTTAAAGTTGCTCCTGGGTTCCCCGCAACTCACCTGACCCCCTCCCCTAGGATCCCCCCCCCAGGGCTTGCTGCTGCCACCTACTGTCCACCCGGGTGAAATTTCAAACGCACTCCAGTTTAAAGGGGGCAATCTTCCCGGGAACCGGGGCTCAGAGCTGTTCTCGGAGATGAGTGTGGTGGGCGGGTGGGACCGGACGGGGGCAGCAGAGGGATGTTTCCAGTTGGTACCAGCGCAGCCACCTCAGAGGTGGGGTGGGTCTGGTCATTGTGCAACCCCTTCCAGTTCCTCCGAGCAGATAATAGCTGAATCCAGATGGTGACAGCCCGTGTGTCACCATTTCCAGTTGAGTCTAGGATATGAGTAACTGCCGGCCGAACAAAAGGCCCTTAAAGAGACCAGCCAGCTTCTTAAGAGAGGAGATGATCCCCGTTCTGGGGGTGGGGCGGGTGGGGGGGGTAAACAGGTGAAAGAGGCCATTCAGAGTTGCCTGTCCCCTCCGGTGAGAATGTAACTGGAAGCTGCTCGCACCTGAGCCACAATTGTAGGCAGGTTGCTTAAGGCTTTGTGCGCTGTCAGTCTCTCCTTGCAAGTCATCTGTTCCTCTGACTGATGACAGCTGTGCATGTGCCCCGGCCCCTGCTTCCCCTTGGAGGCTGTGGAGTCAGCACATGTATGCACTGTGGATGCTGAGGCCTTGGGGTCTGCAGGACACCCATGCATGCCCTGGGACTGTTTTTCAGCCCCTGGAGGTACCCGGGGTACCTTACATCAGTCACAGCATTGTCTGCAAACGGGGCTCAGCGCTCAGGAGCTGGCAGCCCAAGGAAGATGGGAAGATACTTCTTTCCATACTATAGGTTCCCAAAGTGGGCGGTATCAGCCCCCCTTCCCCTGAACCTGCTGGAATGTAATTTATTTATTTATTTTATTATTTTATTTTTTTGGTACTGGGGATTGAACTCAGGGGCATTCTACCTCTGAGCTATACCCCCAGCCCTATTTTTTATTTGGAAATGGGGTCTCACTAAGTTGCAGAGTGCCTCACTAGTTAGCTGAGGCTGGCTGTGAACCCGGATCCTCCGGTCTCAGCCTCCCAAATGCTGGGATTACAAGCGGGCACCACCACACTGGGCTTGGAATGTAATTTAGAACACAAATAACAGAACACAAATTCGTCTCTCCATCTTTTGTGCATTTGCTTAAAGAAGGTAGATGGGGGAGGGGTGCTGATTAAAGCCTTTTTCTGAAAGGGGGGCGGTAAGCCAAATAAGTTCAGGAATCTATGATCCATATGGCAGAGTATAACCCGCTAGCCCAGAGCCCTAGGTGTGGCTGGCTTTAAGCGTGTTAGGGACAGCTGGGGCTACACACCAGGAAGAGACAGAGACAAGGGATTGATGAATGGAGCTTGTTGTCGGTCAAAGCCACAGATGGAGAACTTCAGCCTAACTTCTTAAGGGAGCTGGGAGGCAGCCTCTGCCTTTTAACCCTCTAAATGGGCCGCTTCTCTCTTCAGGTGTTTCCCATCAAACACTACCAGGACAAGATCAGGCCCTACATCCAGCTGCCATCGCACAAAAACATCACTGGCATCATGGAAGTGATCCTTGGGGAAACCAAGGCCTACGTGTTCTTTGAGAAGGACTTTGGGGACATGCACTCCTACGTGCGAAGCCGGAAGAGGTTGCGGGAGGAGGAGGCCGCCCGGCTTTTCAAGCAGATCGTCTCCGCCGTCGCCCACTGCCACCAGTCGGCCATCGTGCTGGGGGACCTGAAGCTCAGGAAATTCGTCTTCTCCACGGGGGAGAGGTGAGCTGCCGCCACAGCTCCTCCTGTGGCCTTTTGGAAGCAAAACGAAGGTAGAGGTTGTGCAGTTAGGCGTTGGTGCCATACAAACTCAAGGGCCCAGTTGCTCCCAGATTTAGCATGTAGAAGTCCTGCTCCTGAACGGTCACCACCAAGGTTGGTTTATTTGGCTTTCTCTTGGATGGAGCCCGGGGTCAGCTCTGTGCTTCTGTTAATAGTGTGCCCTCCCCACATTACCCCAGGGTCAGTCTTCTGGGGTACAGATGTTAACCTGTCCTTTGTTCCACTGACTCTTAGAAGAAGCCTTCAAGTCCTTGCTTATACCAGCTGGTTTTGCTGTGCCTAGAAAGTGTGACAGAGCGGGTTAGAGGCAGATTCGCCGATTTCCGCCCTCTGTCTCCATCCAGCATGCCTGATCCATCTCAGGCTCCCCCCACGCTCTCTTTACATTCTCTGGTGACTTTTCAGACATTGCGCTGGCTGCGTCTTGAGAAAATAGCCACATTGAATAATAAATGGAAGTTGGCTAGAATTGATTGCTAAATATAGATCACAGCTTACCTCATAAAGGACAAGATGAGCTTGATAAGGGAATAACAAGGCATTAGGATTTGAAGAGGCTCGAGGAAGCCGCATGAGATAAACCAGACCCAGTTTTAAGAGGTGGACCATAGCCTTGCGGAAAGATGAAGAGCAAGAGTCCTGTAGCATTGTCGAGGTGGGAGTGAGTTGTTGTATTATTTCTAGTCCCGCAGGGCTTATCCTCTGTGCATTTTTTACCTTGAACTCCAGAGCACACTCAAAAATGCAGGGTTGAGTTGCCATAAAGCATGACTTTGTGTCTGACCTTGCAATATGTATTGAAACATACAGATTAGCAAAGAAAGGCAAGCTCTTTGCCAGAAAGAAGCACCCAATTCCTGGAACGTGCTCCTTTGACATGGTGATGCACTTTTCTGAAACATGCCTTACAAACCTTACGAACTTTTGAAATCTGCATTGCACAGACCAGTGTCATGGGCACAGAGTTTGGAAACCCGAGGGTTAAGCAATGGCAGGCTGACGCTATTCGTGTAACCGGCACAGGTGCACGGTTTTAGTACTACAGCAGCCAATCAGGGGCAGACAGTGCGGGTTGAGTCATATTTTCCGTTTACAGAACCAATGGGTATTTTACATAACGACGGGGAGGTCATGCTGAGGACAAACTGAAGTTAGCACATGTATACTACACTCCAGGGAACAGGAAGGCAGGAAGGAAACACACACACACACACACACACACACACACACACACACACATACACACACCAGACCTTTGACAGGAACAGGAATTGACCCATCCGCCAGGACCAAATGTTTGCACTTAACTTCCCAACAACCCCCTTTCTGAAACAGGGCTATTTTGTTTTATTTATTTATTTTTTTTTTTGCGGTACTGGGGATTGAACTCAGGGGCATTCTACCTCCGAGCTACACCCCCAGCCCTATTTTTTATTCTTTATTTTGAAACCGGGTCTCACTAAGTTGCGGAGTGCCTCACTAGGTAGCTGAGGCTGGCCTCGAACCCGGATCCTCCGGTTTCAGCCTCCCGAATGCTGGGATTACAAGCGTGCGCCACCACGCCCGGCTTGAAACAGGGCTATTTTGGAGAAGCAAGGGAAGGCAGGCTGCCACCAGATATTAGGGGCTCCCCCACATGGCTTTGGGCTTTGGAGAGATGCTGCAGGGAACCCGGGCAGCTGGTTCTGAATAAGGCACCTGTCGTTTCAAAAGAGAGCCTTTGATTAAAGGCTTTTTGGACTATAGTTGTTATATGGACAGAGACCCCTTTGTAGAATAAATATAGATGTGCACTGATGTGCTATTCTAGTGTGTGTGTGTATGTGTAGCTATGCAGGAGTTTCAAGGGCCCAGCACCCCTCAAGTCCAACAGACACATTTGTTCCTATAATGTCTTCATCCAGCTAAGAGCTCTTTGCAGTTTAACACCCCAGTAGATGTAGTTGACATTCCTCGCAGTTTTCCCATCCTAGTTATCACACTGGGACCCAGGCAGACAAAGTTTCTTCTGTGTATATCAGTGTGGGCAGCCGCAGCACGATAATAGTGGCTTTGGGCCTCACGTAATACAGACTGCGTGTCCCAGCAGCCTCGGCTGGCAGTGTGATGATAAGCGAGAAGACTGGCTTGTGGGATGCTTAGGTCCTCCCTGAGAAAGCAGGACATGCTGCTCTACCCTGCTGTCTTTTGTCAAAAAGTGTCTGCATTCCCCTGAGACAGGCTCCCAGTTCTGCAATGTGAACTTTGTCAGTTGTGTAAGCCCTGTTAGGATATCTCTTACTCCGGCATAATGAATCCTGTTTGCATCATACCCTCCACCCCGGTCGCTCTCTTCATACTTTGCAAACATTTATTGCAGTCGGTATTGGTTTATGAAACTCGTAAGTCCTGGGTGCTCACAGGGCATTGCTTACTGGATGAAGGGGTAAATGGCATTCCTGGGCACTGCATTGAGAAGGCCTTGTTTTTTTTCACAGCAGCTGGTCTGTCTGGCAATAACAGCTTAATTCCTGTCTTCCTGCAGGAACCAGCTCAGACTGGAAAGCCTGGAGGACACGCACCTCATCAAGGGTGAAGACGACGCTCTGTCCGACAAGCACGGTTGCCCAGCGTACGTGAGCCCCGAGATCCTTAACACCACCGGAACCTACTCCGGGAAGGCAGCGGACGTTTGGAGCCTGGGAGTGATGCTGTACACCCTTTTGGTGGGACGCTACCCTTTCCATGACTCAGACCCTAGCGCCCTTTTCTCCAAAATCCGACGGGGACAGTTCTGCATTCCGGATCACATTTCCCCCAAAGCCAGGTGCCTCATCCGCAGCCTCCTGAGACGAGAGCCCTCCGAGAGACTCACTGCTCCCGAAATCTTACTCCACCCCTGGTTTGAGGCAGCCCTGGAACCTGGCTATGCGGACTCAGAAATAGGAACTTCAGACCAGCTTGTTCCAGAGTACCAGGAGGACAGCGACGTCAGTTCCTTCTTCTGCTAATCCCAGAAACCTCAGAAACCTCATAATTCTCACACATGGCATTTCCATTTCTAAAGATGGACAGGCCCTCTGGCACCGTGCCGGCCAGACTCGGGACTGGGTCAAGATGGCCGTGGCACCCCCTCTTGGTGGAAGGGGAGCAGTGACTGAGTTGACCCGAGCAGCGTGCACTCTGATTGGCTGCCCTGCAGAGGTGTTCCCGTTTTTAAACGCACTGCCACCAAACCATCCCTTTGTCAGATGGGGGTTCTGCGTCTTTTATGGGTGGCAAAGAGTGTGGACGTCCTATACCAGGTGACCAGGTGTCATGAGCTTGGACATTGGAATGGGAAAGGAAGCAAATCGCACAATGGCATTTTGGGCAATAACCCTGTTTTAAAGGGGGGACAGATAACTTGGGCCAATAAACCTGCCGTTTTTGAACTCGTTGGTGGCTGGCCTTGCTACTGCAGTTTCTCTGACCAGAAAGTTCTCTTTTGGGTTCGTTGTAACACCCACCCTTGCTTCACACTTTTACCGATGACTCTGCTCTGTTGTTGGAGCAGACTTTTAGGAGCTCAGGAGCCTGCCTGAACCCTGAACCCATTTGCTGTCCTGCCAAGACCTCATATTGCAATAATATCTCCTCCCTGACCTTGAATCTTGCCCCCCGAAGCTCCAGAAGCACTTACCAGGTGGTCATGGAAAAGTATCAAAGACCCAAACTCAGCTGTTTCAGAACTCTTAAGCTCAGAGAGACTGCTGTTTTTGAAAAACAATTCGATCACTGGGAAACCGTTAACTTTTTAGGTTCCCTTCAGATGTGCTAGGACTTATCCTTTGCTTTTTTTTTTCCCCTGAAGACCCATCTCAGGGCAGAGCATTTTGTCTAGAATGAGAAGGATATGGAGCTTTCCCGCCCTGCTCTCCCAGGAGCAGATGTTCAACAGTGTTGTGCTTCATAGAAGGTAAATTTTGGACAGTCTTAGAAGATTCTTGGGCTGACTTCCAGAATGATACTGACATCCCCATGGATCCGGTCTCCTCTGGCCTGGTGTGTGCAGCTGTAGTTCTGCAGGATGGGCTGCTGGAGTTAGCTTGGGGTGTGGTCTGTGATGACATCTGCACCGCTGGACGAAATAGCAAGCCCCGGCTATCAAGTTGGAAGGGACTTTAAAAGTCACCATATCCAAATTCTTTCTCTCTTCCCCCACTACAGGAATCCCCTTTCATCTTCTTTCCCTGGTGAGAACCTAACCTCTGCTTGAATGCTTCCAGAGACAGCAACTCACTCCCTACAAAAGACAGAGAAACTGCAATTTGCATTAAAAACCAAGTACAGATGAACTATCTATCAGCCGCTGTCTCGGACAGCACTGAAATCAGATGGATAAACGGGTAAACAAATCATACTGTATTTTGAAAAATGGCACAAAAACCAGGCAGGTATCTTCAAGGGCTGTGCCTAGGCAAACTACTACCCTGCTGCCCTGCATCGAGAGAATGCCGTGTATACCTCACGTACTGTGTACTTTGTACATATATGTTTTATCTTTTATACATACGTCCGATTGTTTCGTCGTTGTTTGGCTCTGAGGCTTGTCGTGTTGTCTGTGTCTGTCTGAATAACCTGCGTGTTAAAACCACGTGAAATGTGAATGATGGTTGGCAATTCCACCCTGACAGAATCATGGGAGACGGGGAAGGGGGAGGACGGGCCTCTGTCGCGCCCCTGCGTTCGTGGTTGCTCGACTTGTATCTGTGATACATTTTATCCGGCTGAGGATTACTCTGGGCTGGCAGGGGCTTCTGCCAGAACAGCTAGAAACACTAGATCCTTCCTGTACATGTGTAGATATGTGAACAGTGAAACGGCCATTGCTGACTTGTAGAGAAATTTTAATAAATCTGGTTTCGTAAAAAAGGCGTGGCGGATTTCCTTGGAGCCCGGTCTGATTTGCCTTTTTCAGTTCCAGGCTGGGGATGCAGGGGTCTCTTAACTTCAGGGCTTAGAGCCTCCCAAGGGAGCCCGAGAAGTGGACCGATGATGGCGATGATCGGGTGTGGCCTTGGGTAGACAGAACCCCTTTGCTTTTTTTCATTTCCAGGGGGCAGATTCACAGGGCGGGTAGAGCTCATTGGGTGAAACCATGCTGGTGGGTGTGTTGAGTTGCATTAAGAGCTGAGAAGGGGGAGTACACAGAAGTGAGCCTGGAGTTGTGAGAATCCCTCAGACCTTTTTGGACCAGAGGCCTTTGAAGACTTGCCACTCAGCTATGAACACTCTAGATGAATGTCACGTGTCCCCAACAGAATTTTGTCATCTTTATAGAGACAGTGCACTTAGGTCCCAGAAGACATCCTAGGACCTCTTGTTGAAAACCACTCCCTACTTTAGGATTAAAATGGGCCAAGGAAACATTTCCTTCCCTCCACCCTCCTTTTTGGTACTAGAGATTGAACCAGGGACTTTCTACCTCCAAACTACACTCCAAGCCCTTTTCTATTTTTTTATGTTGAAATAGGGTCTCACTAAGTTACTGAGGTTCTCCCTAAATTGCCGAGGCAGGCCTCGAATTTGTGATCCTCTTGTCTCAGCCTCCCAAATACTGCGCATACAGGTGTGTGCCACCGCACCCAGCTCTTTTTTTTTTTTTTTTAAAGTGTAAAATGGAAATGAAAAGAAAGGAAAGCTGGCCAGGCAACATTAATTTGAATCACAAATAAAGTGGTTTTTTTTAAAAAATTTAATTAGATGTATACCTTCACTGTTTTTCAGAATCTCCTCTAAACAAAGTAAATTAGTATCCAGACCAATTTTGAAAAAAATATTTTACGTTATAAAATATCACAAGTCTAAAGGAAAACACACACAGACATGTGTTACTTTAGTGAATTTTCACAACACCCCAGTGTAACCAGCAGTCAGACATAGGAAGGAAAAACAAGCAGGTCCTGGGGAGATTTCCTCCTGCCCTTTCTGTCCAGGTCTGGCTCCTGCTCCCGGGGTAACCACCTGGGGACGGAGTCTCTAACTCTAAATGGTAAACATTTGAATCAGGACTAACTCATCAGCCCTGGGCCTGTGTGAAGAGGCGTGCAGAGGCCAGAGATGACACACTTGCCCTTTCCTAGGACTCAGGCTGAGATCACCCAGGAAGGCAGACCTGTGTCACCAAAGTTAGTGCAGGGCGGGCCTTGTGACCCGAGGACTGTAATGGAAAAGCACACCAGGAGCACCGTGGGACATGGCGGAGCGCCCGAGGGGCTTAGAAACTAGGAAGCTGGGGGTTGGTGCAGGGCCTTCCCACGAAGGGCACCCTAAACCCCAAAGCTCCCGGGCAAGCTTGGAACTTAACACGGCAGTGTCTCCCTGCTCCAGCTAACCCAGGCGAGGCCCAACCTGACTCCCTGGGCACACGGAATGCTAATACTTTGGACTTCCCCGGAGCTTTTAATCTAAGGATTTCAAAACACTTTGCAAGCAATTAAGGTTACAACACCCCTTTGTACTGTCGATACATGCACCAAGTGGAGAGAAATCTGGGTCGGGATTGGCTGGGAGCACATGTGATGCCACAAATCCATAAATTTAATCTCTCCTAAGGTTGGAACAAATCTGGGGCAATTACAGCCAGTTGGATTATGGAAGTTTGGAATGAGCCTGCCGGTCACTTTTGTTTTCTGTAGTGTCCTCAATATACATGTCATCTGAGTAAGTTATTCGAATAACATCTCAGTATCATCATACTTTCTTGAAGGTTTATTCTTTCATATCACATCATACTTTCCAGAAGTTTCTCTTTGTCTCTCTCTTCCTTTTATATACAGAGCAGTTGAGTGAAATAGGAAAGTCAAATATTTCTCCCATATTAGATTTGAGAAAGCTTCAATTCTTCCAGTAGCCACTCAGGAACGAGCAGCTCCGAGCTGCGATATGAGCTTGGGTCTTTGGACTCCGTGCCCAGTGTTCTCTGCGCACCACCAGGCTAGGTCCTCTGGTAAGAATGATGGTGAGGGACGGTGTTTGAGACAGTCTTTAGCTCCATCAGTGTCTTCAGAATGGCCCAATATAGACCAGTGTGGTGGTGCACACCTGTGATCCCAGCTACTTCGGAGGCTGAGGCAAGAGAATTGCATATTTGAGGCCAACCTGAGCAACTTAGGGAGACTCGGTCTCAAAGTAAAATAAAAAATAAAAGGGCTGGGGAGATAGTTCAGTAGTAGAGCACTTGCCCAGCATGTGCCAAACACTGGGTTCTATCCTTGATACCACAACAAAACCAAACCACCAAAAACCCAAACCCAGACATGGGCAGCGCGTTTGGGGGGCTTGCCCAGTTTCATTGTGGATGAGGAAGGTCCTTGTAGCCAGGAAGATTATGGAGTTGGCTTTTCAACAGGGCTTGGGCTGGGAAAAGGATGACAAGGGTTTAGTTAATCATCCACCCCTCCCAAAAAGAAAAACAAAAAAACACAAAACAACAAACAGGACCCAGATCCCATTACCAGCCCCTGGGAACTGTTCAAGCAGATTTCTGTTAACTCTATCTCAATTGCAGCCAATGACTATGGTTTTTAGAAGAGGCAGGAGAGACGAGGAGAGAGGAGAAAGAGAGGAGAGAAGAGACAGAAAGAAGAGAGGAGAGAGAAAGGAGAGAGAGAGAGAGAGGGATATTGAGATTCAGACAGCACCCTCAATCCTACTGCATTTTTGATCCTACATCTCATTTTATCTTCTCAGCAACCTGCTGGGCGGATGAGCTGCCCGGGTTACCAGATATTGGTGCAGAGACCCAGGGCTGAAGAGTTGAGTTCAAGCCACAGCTGCCACCTGCAAGACCGCCGATCTGATCTGCCCCTTTCCAGCTGGGCTTTCCTCCTCACTCTGGCTTGTGACACCAGCAAGAAGACAAACCTCTTTTTTGGAGTAGCCTCGTTGCTCGAGGGTTTTTGCCAGGGACAGCCCAATCTGCTGGGTTGGTACTGGTTGCAGTCTACGATTTCCACCAGTTGAGACTCAACCAAGGGAGTACTCATGAAGTAGGAAGAATCATGCTAAAGTGCTTCATTGGAAGTAACACAAAAATGACCTCCAGTACCCCCCTCAGGCAGTGCTGTTGTCATCTGTCTTTTGTATCTGAAAGGACTGGGGCTCCGAGAGGGCAAGGGACTGGCCCAGAGTTGCACAGCACTACACTCAGTGGCTAATCCACACATCCAGAGACCTTAGCCTGAAGGCTTACTGCTCCTGGGCTTTAAGAGCTGGGAGGGGACTTTACAAACAATTTAGTCCTAAAGGCAATGTGCTATCCTGCAACAGAAAGGGGACGTTAACAGGGAAAAATAAGTCTAAACAAAGTCTGAAGTTTAATAATGATGTACCCAGAGCCGGGTGTGGTGGCGCACGCTTGTAATCCCAGTACTTGGGAGGCTGAGATTGGAGGATCCTGGCTTGTGGCCAGCCTCAGCTACTTAGTGAGGCCCTCCGGAATTTAGAGAGACTCTGTTTCAAAATAAAGAGTAAAAAACAGGACTGGGTGTGTAGCTCGGAGGTAGAATGCCCCTGGGTTTAATCCCTAGTACCGCAAAAACAAACAATGAAGTGCCCAAGTTGGGTTTTCAGTTGTTTTAAGTGTTAGAATAAATTGGGTGGAGGGTGGAGAAATCTAAAATTATTCTGAAGTAAGTTTATTTAAAAAAAAAAAAAAAAAAAAGATGATTCAATGCACACCTGTGATCCTAGTACTTGGGAAGCTGAGACAGGAGGATCACAGGTTGGAGGCCTGCATTCAGTCACTCATTGAGGCCCTGTTTCAAAATAAAAAGCAAAAAGGGCTGGAGGTGTAGCTGAGAGGTGGAATCCCCAGTACTACACACACACACACACACACACACACACACACACACACACACACACACACACACACGATTCAGGTCACGCTGCCCCTATTTGCAGCCTGGGAAAACCAAGGCTGAGCCTGGGGAAGTCACAGCCCTGCACCCCCGAGGCAACTCCAGCTTCCTGGGAGTGAGCAGCCTTCCGGAACCTGCCAGGAAGGGACGAAGCGACCAGTGCGTTGGTGGAATGTGGCAGCCACCTCTCTTGACCCAGAGCAAGGCATTCTGAAGGACCAGCTCATCAGTGTGACCTTTGGATCGGTGGCTACAGGTGTGTCTCGGTCAGGCCCTGGCCTAGTCCTCTGCAGCCCTGGGGTCAGCCCAGGCCTCGGGCTCTTGAACTTTCAGTGCCGTCTACCCAGCAGGACATGTGGAGCTGGTGTTGAGAGCGGGGCGTGGCCATGCTCACAGAGGAAGGGGTTTAGAGGTCCGAGCTCCTGCACTGCTCCAAAAGGATTTCTCATCCAAGCTCCCATTCGGGAGGGAGCCATTGAGCTTCCTGGATTCCCTGGGAGGCTGTGCTCAGCTCGATGTGGGGGCAGCTGCAGCCCTCAGGGGCCAGGAGGCAGGGGACTCCACACTTTCCCCACTGTAGGACTGGGAGCCAGGCCCGAGAGGGGACACAGCAGCCAACTCGCAGCCCACGCTGGCTTCTGTGTTCGTAGCTTTCTTTCTCTAGCTGAAGTTTGAGATGATTTCTGAGTTCCCTCTGATTGGTCTGTTTCCCGCTCAGGCACTGGGTGAGTGTGCCTTGAGGGGTGCGTTTCACCAGCAGCCCCTAGCTTTCTGCCTGCTTTACACACCCTGCCCAACAGCTTGTGCCTATGAAAAGCCCAGAAAAGCATAGCTAGAATAATAAGGAAGGTGAGCAGGTGCTGGGCTGAGTGCTTACTATCTGCTGGGCAACACCGCAGGACTTTTCAACAGGTCTCATTTACCTACTGCAATAGCTCTATGAGGCAGGCAGTGAGTGCTTGAAAGCCCAGAGAACTTGGGTGACTTGCTCAAGGTCACACAGCTAGTAAAACGGATCTGAACGCGGGGCATCTCATGGCAAAGAATATTCTCTTAGCCTGACGTGGTGGTGCACGCCTGTAATCCCAGTACTTGGGAGGCTGAGTTGGGGGATCACAGGTTCAAGAACAAGCCTCCACAAGTTGTGAGACTCATCAACCTAGCAAGACCCTGTTTCAAACTAAAAATAAAGAAAAGCAGGGGTGTAGCTCAGAGGTAGAATGCCCTCGAGTTCCATGGTTCCATTCCCAGCAACACACACACACACACACACACACACACACACACACACACACACACACCCTTCTCTTAACATGTGACTTGCTTCCTCCCACCTCATTTGAGCACATTTTCTCCATTTATGTTTTTATTTTTATTTTTTTGCGGTACTGGGGATTGAACTCAGGGGCATTCTACCTTCGAGCTATACCCCCAGCCCTATTTTTTTTATTCTTTATTTGGAAACCAGGTCTCACTAAGTTGCCGGGTGCCTCACTAGATAGCTGAGGCTGGCCGAGAACACAGATCCTCTGGTCTCAGCCTCCCAAATGCTGGGATTACAAGTGTGCGCCACCACGCCTGGCTCTTCCATTTATGTTTTATCCCCTATGTTAAAGTCCTATTGTGTCAGTTGATTTGCAGGGGCAATCTGACTTTTTTGGGAAGAAAATGCTTGTGTTTGAAACCTGGAGATACTAGCAGGGAAGAAAGAAGAGCTTATACTTCGGGCTGTAGAGAATTGGTATCTAGTCCCAGCTCTGTCTAGCTAGCTCCGTGGCCCAGTCAATTCCCTGAGCCCTCCTCACCTCAGGTACTGTAGTGACGGAAATGGCAGCCATCTCGCCTGCTCCTAGGGCTGCAGTGTGAGGCCAGCCAGCACCGGGTCATTCGTAGTCCACGGTACCCCAGAGTGGCTCAAAATTCAGAAAAAGCCCCAGACCAGCCTGGATTTGGATCCCAGCCTCGCTCCTTATTTGCTCTGTGACCTTCAGCAAGGTCCAACACTTCTCTGACTCGACATTTCCTCACCCAGGAAATGGGTGCATAACAGTGTGTGCTCTGCAGGCTGCGGGGCTGCAGGGGTGATAAAACTCAAAGGAAAGACCATTTTGCAGGGGTGTGTGTGTCTGTGCGCGCGGGCGAGTTCTGCCTGAGACTGCAGGCAGGGATGGGGATGCCTGTTGCCATTATTACGGATCCTCCTCCCTTCTTGCTCTCTTCCAAGGCAGGAAGCCGGGCAGTGACAGGTGTCACATGCTCTAGCACCCCAGCCATTGGAGCCCCCTGCCGATCTTGGTTTAGTCCAGGGAGAGCAGTTGGGCTTCTCTGACCTTATCCAGCTACTGGCACCTCCAGTGTCTACAAGTTCCTCCTGTGGGGAGACGGGGACTTGAAACCACCGTGTCCCAGATGCCACCCTGACCCCCACGGGGAGAGCAGGCATTCCAAGAACCCACTGCTCAGCAGTTCCGCCCAGGCAGAGGTGGCCCAGTTCTGGCCCCTTGGACTGGTGGAGTGGTTAGTGAGGTCTGAGGTCACCAAACCTGAAGTTTGAAGTGTGGCGTTAGTACTTACCCAGGGAGGGAGTGAACCCCCTTAGGCTCAGTTTCCTTACCTGTGAAATGATTAGTAAAGAAGATACTCAAAACCCACCAGTCAATCCATTAAAATTGTGCTAAACAAGTGGGGCATGGCAGCGTGTCCCTGTAGTCCCAGCTACTCTGGAGGCTGAGGCGGGAGGATCTCTTGAACACAGGGGTCAGAAATCAGTCTGGACAACATAGTACAAGACAAAAACAAGAAGGGAAGGAGAAAGCACTAAATAATGCTTCTGAGGCCCAGGTGTGTGTGTGGGGGGTCTTGTTAGGAGGCAGATTTTGTTCATCCGGGCTGGGTGGAGCCCGAGGCTCTGCATTGGCAGCCAGCCCCTGGCTGAGGGCGACCTGGCTGGCTTGTGAGCCACCGCGCAGCACGGGTGGAAGCCCGTTTCCACACAGAGACCTCTTAAGCCTCAGTGGAGATGGGCTAATTCCTGGAACTGGGGCATGGTGTGTGCGTGGCTCTTGGGTCCTCGCAGCCCCTTTGAGGGATACCTCGGTCCCCTTGCCCTGACGGAAATGAGGCTGGGATGCGAGTGACCGGTTCAGGGTCAACGCGGCTCTGCCCTTTGTCCTCCTCTGTGCCGAGAGCATCCTGGGCAGGCCACCGCCCCTCTCTGGAAGCGGGTGGCCTGGGTGTCAGTGACCTCCATCTGCCTCCCGGCCTCCTGCTGGCAGAGCCCGCGCTTTCGGCTCTTACTCGGCAGTCATTTGGCCGTGTCTCTGCTTTGCGTTCTATTTTGGGGCTGACATTGTTGCAGACATAACAATTTCACCCTGTCAAGTGAGGGACACTGGTGACCCAGCAGGACACAGCCCTGCGCTCAAGAATAAACTCAGCGCCCGGGCCAGACACGGCTTTTCCACTCCCCGGAGACCGGCCTCTCGGCATCGCTGCAGGTGGGAAGTCACTTGCGTCAGCTGGAGTCACAAGGACTCTGCTTTCGCCTGGAGTCCAGTCTTGGGGCCTTCGCCACACCCGGCCTGAGAGCTGCAGGGACGGGTTTGCAGGTGGAGAGGCAGGGACGGCTTGCATTGCTCAGCTGGGCTCACACACACCTCCTGCACCTGTAGACCCGAGGTTAAAACCAGGACTGCAGAAGAGCGGCTGGCCAGAGCTGAAATCTGCAGGTTTAAATCCCAGCTCTGCCCCTCTCTAGCAGACGAGCTTTGGCAAGTTATTTCCTCTCCTAGAACCTTGGTTTCCTCGTCTGTGAAATGCTGCTTATGGTAGTAGTGGTTTCCCAGGGTTGTGCACATTGAATGAGATAATGGGTGGAAAGCCCTTAGTGCCCCGTGCATGGCAAGTGTTCAGTACACCCAGGCCATCCCATAAAAGTGACATCCATCACATCGATCCATTTTGCTTATTGTTATACCCAGTACCTATAGCAATGCTTAGCATGTGGCAAATAGGAATATTTG
Source organism: Graphiurus murinus (assembly GCA_004027655.1). NCBI lineage: Eukaryota > Metazoa > Chordata > Mammalia > Rodentia > Gliridae > Graphiurus > Graphiurus murinus. Next base: position 11,306 of record PVLC010019387.1, on the reverse strand, counting down.
TGCAATTATCGGATCATGGAATTTCTAGAGGTGTCATTTTCTCTTTCTTTCTTTCTCCTTCCTTCCTTCCTTCCTTCCTTCCTTCCTTCCTTCCTTCCTTCCTTCCTTCCTTCCTTCCTTCTCTCTCTCTCTTTCTCTCTCTCTCTCTCTCCCTCTCTCTCTCCCTCCCTCCCTTCCTTCTTTCTTTCTTTTGGTACTGGGGATTGAACCAAGTACCTCCAAGCTACATTCTCAGCCTATTTTATATCTTATTTGGAAACAGGGTCTCACTAGGTTGCTAGAGCCTCCCTAAATTGCCGAGGCCGGCTTTGAATCTGCGATCCTCCTGTCTCAGCCTCGCAAGCACTGGGATTACAAGTGTGCGCCACCACCCCTGGCTAGAGGGGTGGTTTTTAAACTGTGTCCAGGAGCCGTAGGGTACCTGGAGCTACCGTGTGGTAGAGTGGAGAGAGTGTGATGGGGCACTCGAGGAGGATGCGTCTTTCTGCTACCCTGTTGGGGTCTTAGCTGGGCCCGGCTAGACCTCGCCTCAGGATGGCGCCTGGCAGAGTGCCAGGAGCAGCTGCAGGTGGTAACATCCTAGGGCTGTGCCACGCTAGAGCGCATGCACCAGCACGCCCGGCCCGTGGCCTGAGAATGCTCCCAGGTGAGAGCTGTATGCAGGCACCTCGTGGCTCAAGCCCTGGTTGGCTTTTTTTTTTGCAGTACTGGGGATTGAACTCAGGGGCATTCTACCTCCGAGCTATACCCCCAGCCCTATTTTGTATTCTTTATTTTGAAACCGAGTCTCACTAAGTTGTAGAGTGCCTCACTAAGTAGCTGAGACTGGCCGCGAACCCGGATCCTCCGGTCTCAGCCTCCCAAATGCTGGGATTACAAGCGTGCGCCACCACGCCCGGCTCCCTGGTTGGCTTTAAGAGTATTCCACCTCTAGGAAGGTTACTGTTAGAGTTGCTGTTAGAGAACGATTACTGTTACTGTTACTGTTACTGCTTGAGTACTGTCCTCGATCCCAGAGAGAGATACAGAGAGAGAGAGAGAGAGAGAGAGAGAGAGAGAGAGGTACAATAAAAGAAGCTTGAACCAGCAACGCGTGATTATTGTCCCCATTGAGTTCTCGAGGGTGAGGGTCCTGCACAGGGGGCGATATTACCCCCTCCTGCCCAGAGCCTTTTTTATTTTATTATTTCTGGGCCTCGCACCTGCTAACCACACATTCATTCTACCACAGAGCTATAGCCCCAGCGTTTATTATTTTGTTTTTCTCTTTTTTTGGCACTAGGGATGGAACCCAGGGCCTCGTGCATGCTAATACATTCTACCACTGAGCAGAACTCCAGCCAGCCTCTGCTTTATATGCTTGTTATGTGGTTTTGTGAGTAATGTTTTATTTTGAGGGAGGTTTTTTTTTTTAGGTCCGTGCTGGAGATTGAACCAACAGCCTTGTTCATGCTAGGCAATCTCTTTGCCACTGAGCTACATTCCCAATCTCTGGAGGAAGAATTTTTGTAGTTGAAAAATACTTGTGTGTGTGTGTGTGTGTGTGTGTGTGTGTGTGTGTGTGTGTGTGTGCGTTGTACTAGGGATAGAACCCAGGGGCATTCTACCTTGGAGATACACTCCCAGCCCTATTTTATTTATTTATTTATTTATTTTGCGGTACTGGGGATTGAACTCAGGGGCATTCTACCTCCGAGCTATACCCCCAGCCCTATTTTTTTATTCTTTATTTTGAAACCGAGTCTCACTAAGTTGCAGAGTGCCTCACTAGGTAGCTGAGGCTGGCCGCGAACCCGGATCCTCTGGTCTCAGCCTCCCGAATGCTGGGATTACAAGCATGCGCCACCACGCCCGGCTCCTATTTTATTTTTTTAATTTGGAAATAGGGTCTCAATAAATTGTTGAAGACTTCACTAAATTGCTGAGACTGGTCTTGAACCTGCTATCTTCCTGTCTCAGCCTCCCAAGTACTAGGGATTACAAGCATGCACCACCATGCCTGGCTTCATTTTTATATTTTATGTTAATTTAAAATTCACAGTTAGGGAGGGATAATTTCCCTACACTAAAATTACCCCTAGTCTAATGTGCAGGTGGGTAAGATTTGACAGGTAGATTCCACTGTAAAGTTCTACCATAATCACGAACTTGGACACTTCCATCAGCACAAACAAGCCTCTAGCAGTCACCGATCTAATTCTTGTGTCTGGAGTTTTGGAGTTGCACACTGTGCAGCCGGGGGCACCCACCTTCTTAGTGGGATGCTCTTCCTGTTTGGTTCCTCTATGCTGGTGTACTTGTTCTGTTTTAATGCTGAGTAGAGTGTCAATGCATGCGGGTACCACCTACTGTTTATCCCTTCAGCGTTGACAGGCGTCTGGATGTTTCCAAGGGTATTATTCTAACATTGCCATGAACATTTGTGTATGAGCTTTTGTGTGGACTCACGTCTTCATTTCTCTTGGGTGAACACCCAGAAGTGGCATCGCTGGGTCACATGTTGAACTTGATGAGACACAACTGCATTGTTTTCCGGAGCAGCCGGACAGCTTTGCATTTCCACAAGCAATGTAGGAGAGCCCAAACTGCTACCCATTCATCAACACTTAGTATTTCAGATTAGCATCGTTCTTTCTTTATGTATAGCTGGCCCCGATACCCAAGGACTCTGTATCTGCAGAGTCAACCAACTATGAATGGAAATGTTTGGGAAAAAAAAATTGCACCTGTACCAAACATGTACAGACTTCTTTTCTTTTTTATTAGAGTGAAAATTATATCTTTATTGCCTTTTATTTTCCACCATGACTACTTGAACTTCAGCCTTTATTAACGAATGGTTACTGAAAAGCTAAACCTTTCCAGCCCACTTCATATTCTCTTTCAACCATTTCAGGGCAGAACAATGTTCCAGACTATAAACCTGTTCATTATTAACATTGACCGTCACGTGCTTAATGAGAAGCTTTGGATCCAATATTCGGGCAGTACAGACCTCTTTTCTTGTCGTCATTCCCTGAACAATACAGTGAGACAACTATTTACAGAACATTTATGTCATATTGGCATTGTAAGTAACCTAGACATGACCAGGCGTACACGAGGCTGTGAGAAGGCTTATATGGAAATCCTGCGCTATTTTATATAAGGGACTTGAACATCTGCATATTTGGGAATCCATGGGGCAGGGTGAGGGACGTAGGTCCTAGAACCAATCTCCTGCAGAGACTGACTCTATTTCCTTATTTCCTTATTTGTATTCAGCTATCCTAGTAGACATCTCATCATAGTTCAAAATTCCCTTTCTGTAATGACTAATGAGTCTGAGTCTCTTTGTGTGTGCATGGTACTGGGTAATATTGTGCCCAGAGGCATTCTACCACTGAGCTACACCCCCCGCCCTATTTTTTTTTTTTTTTTTTTTTTTTTTTTTGCGGTACTGGGGATTGAACTCAGGGGCATTCTACCTCCGAGCTATATCCCCAGCCCTATTTTTTATTCTTTATTTTGAAACCGAGTCTCACTAAGTTGCAGAGTGCCTCACTAGGTAGCTGAGGCTGGCTGCGAACCCGGATCCTCCGGTCTCAGCCTCCCAAATGCTGGGATTACAAGCGTGCGCCACCACGCCCGGCTTTTTTTTTTTTTTTTTTTTTTTTAATTTTGACACAGGGCCTCGAAGTTTCTGAGGCTGGCCTCGAACCTGTGATCCTCCCTGTCTCAGCCATGCCCAGCTAAGCTAAACATCTTGATTTGCTATCTGCATCTCTTCTCTGGTGAAGTACCTGCTTGAGTATTTTGCCTGCTTTTAAGTTGGGATATTTTGTTTTTCTTTTTCCTTTTGATTTGAAGGAGTTCTGTTTGTATTCTAGATACAAGGCTTTTGTTGTTGTTGTTGTTGTTGTTGTTGTTTTTGTCCAATAATGCATTTTGCAAAGAGTTCCTCTAGTCTATAGCTTGTCTTTTCATGGTCTTAAAAAGGATCTAGATGAGTGTGGTGACACATGCCTGTAATCCCAGTACTTGGGAGGCTGAGACAGGAAGATCGCAGGTTCGAAGTCAGCCTCAGCTACTTAGTGAGGCCCTCTGCAACTTAGTGAGACCCTGTTTCAAAATAAAGAATAAAAATAGGGCTAGGGGTGTAGCTCAGAGGTAGAATGCTCCTGGGTTCAGTCCCCAGTTAAAAAAAAAAAAAAAAAGGACTGGTGGTGTAGCTCATAGCTCAGGGGTAGAATGCTCTTGGGTTCAATCCCCAGTACCCCTCCCCCCCCCAAAAAATCGAGGTTTTGTATTTTTATTTTAATATGAAAGTCCAATTCATCAATATTTTCTTTTATGGTTCGTGTATTTTCTATTCTAAGAAATTCCGCCTAGCCTAACTCAAGGTTACAAAATTTTATTCTATATTTATTTAATTCAAACAATTTTGTAGTTACAAGCCCTACATTTAGCTGGAGGATCCGTTTTGAGTTAATTTGCATGCATGATGTGGAGTAAGAGCTGCAGAGTAGCTTTCAGATTGTCTAATAGTTCTTGCACCATTTGCTGAAAGATCTGCTCTACGGATAGCAAGACAGGAAGAGGTAAGACTTTGCCTACTCTTCTGCGTAGAACAGAATTTCCAGCCCGATGGGAGTGTTCTCGGAGAAGGGGTGAAGTGACAAGTTGAAGGAATCCTTGTGTGAGAATTGGGGGGTGGGGGGCTCCCAGTGGCCTACCCAGGTGGCCCTCCTGGTAACCAACAGCCAGCACATCAGCGATGAAGTCACCAGCCCCAAAGCAGCGAGCCGGGGAGGGGCCTGCTGGGCGTTTCTCCTGGTGTGCTCAGAGATTTGTGCTCATCTTGCGTAAACTGCAGATTAGGAAAGCATTAGGTAACGAGAGAGTGGCCAGAGCAGATTACACAGCAGCCTGGCCGGGGGCCAGGGAATGCAGCCACGGATGGCCTTGCCAGGCAAGTCAAATATAGCTCGGATCAGGATGGAGATGGCTTCCTGCAGCCGAGCACAGGTTCTACTGGGCTCTGCTGCCGGAGCGGCAGGAGCCCTGGAGCTGCCTTTGTGTTCCTGGCCTGGGAAGTGGAAATGGAAAAGGAAGCCCAGAGCCCTTGGGAGCTCTTGGAGGAGCAAGCTTATTGCACAGGCTGGGCCCGGAGGAAAGTAAGCAACCTACAACAGCTCATCTGAGCCCTACTATCCCTCCGGTACCCACTGCTGTCCCTGCCTTGCACCAATGATGTTGAGTCACCATCCAACCCAGGGAGCAAGGAGGAACCCCCAGGAAGGGTCTGCTTTCATATGGAGTCTGTGGTGGCTCCGATTTTTATTGAGCATCTACTGTGAACTCTCATTCACAGGACCTAAGTGTGATTTCTTGCTGTCTGCTTAAGCTCAAACTGTGGGGGATGAGAATTCAAGATGTAGGGGGGTGGAAACCTTTGCTGAGGGTTTCCAGGGTGCCAGACACTGGGTCAGGGGTCTCCAGAGGCTACCAGATTTATTCTCACAGCTACTCTGAGAGAGCGGGACGGTCATGCCCTTTCCTCCTGTAAACACTGGAGCTCAGTGAGGTTAAGTAATTTACGGTTGGTTATTCATGGTGGCACAGCTGGTAAGTCAGAGCCAGGATGTGAGCTCAAGAAGATCATCAGACTCCAGCACCTATGAGCATTCAGGAATCACGCTGCCATGGTGCAGGCGGAAGCGGAAGCATCCCAGTGTGCAGTGGCGGGTGAATGATAATGACTCTGTGGCACATCCATGCGATGCAATATTATCAGCCTTGAAAAGGTCGGGGAGTCTGACTCGTGCTGCAAGACGGATGAACCTGGAGGGCAATCTTACCTCCTTGCCTGTCTCCCCTGCAAAGAGGATCTATGTGCAAAGAGGTCTGAGAGGAGCTGTGGGGGTCCCAGAGGGAACGAGGCAGTGTCTGACTGCAGGGCCTGACGTCTGATGAAGGGCAGACAGAGGAGACCGTGAGGCTGAGATGACAGAGACAGCTCAATGGTGTACAGGGGGCCTGAGTCGAGTTTGCTGAGGAGGTGGCATGAGAGACAGGTTCTGAGGATAGAGGCCAGCCCTCTGCACGCGTGGGGCCTGCGGAGTAGATTCTGAGTGTGGCAGCAGCAAACCCAGCCCTCCTGGGCTTTGCAAACAGGACCTATTTAATCCCCACCATAGCCCTAGGCAGTAGATACTGTTATTATCTTTAGTTTACTGGGGCCCAGAAATGGAGGCCCAGCGAGGTTAAATAACTTGCCCACGGTCACATAGCTGGTAAGCGATAAAGCCAGGTGTATACCCAGGCTCCAGAGGGGGACATGGAGTCAGCCAGCAATACTGTATTTGCTGGGGCAGCATGGTGGAGAGTGGGCCTGAAAAGGTAGTTTGGGGGTAACTGGAAGACAGGAGTCTCTGGCCTTGGCCCCTGGCTTTCTTGAGCTCCGAGAGATTTGGGGACAGGGGAGTGATGTCAGCTGAACTGAGTTAGGCAGATCGTTCTGGAAAAGGGCAGAGGCTATAGGCGGACCACAAGATTGCCCTCAGGGTCTATCCTCATGGCAGCACATGTCAGAGTCTCCAACCGAGCTCTTCAAGGCTGACTAACATCGCATTGTGTGGATTTGCCGCGTGTGTTTATCCGTTCACTCACCGCTGAATGCTGGATGCTCCTGCTGTCAGGCTGCTGGGAATCATTCTGATGAATATGGATGTACGGGCATCTGATTGAGCCTCTGCTTTCATTTCTAGTGGCTGCATACCCAGGGGTGTGATTACTGCATTCTGTGGTAATTCTCTGGTTAGTTTTTTTTTTTTTTAAAACTAGGCATTGAACCTTGGGGTATTCTACCTCCAAGCTATACCGCCAGCCCTATTTTTATGTTTTATTTTGAAACAGGGTCTCACTAATTTGTGGAGGGCTTCACTAAGTAGCTGAGGCTGGGCATGAACCCAGATCCTCCTGTTTCAGCCTCCGAAGTACTAGGATTATAAATGTGTGCCACCACACCCAGCTCCTCTGGTTAGTTTTTGGAAGACCCGCCACACCCTTCTGCAGCGGCCATGCTATTTCACATCCTTACTAGCAGAGAACAACGGTACCAATTTCTACCTCATGGAGTTTTTGGTAGTACTGGGGATTGAACCCAGGGGTGCTTTACCACTGAACTACACCCCAGCCCTTTTTATTTTTTTGTTTTGAGACCGGGCCTTGCTAACTTGGCTAGGCTGGCCTTCAACTTGCCTTTCTCCTGCCTCAGCTTCCCGCGTAGCCGGGGTAACAGGTGTGCGCCACGTCCGTCGCCTGGCTCGACTTCTCTGTCTTGTTGGCTTCTCCCGCCCGCTGGGGATGCTGCGACCTGTGTGCCTCCTGGGGTTTTCAGGGATGTCCTGAAGGCCAAATGAAACAATGCCTGTGAAGCACCTGGGGAGTGATTGTTCTTGCACCCACATACCAATGGGGCTTGGTCCCCTGGGGAGCAGCTGGCACCCATGGGAGTTTTCTCACCTGCTAGTAGACATACCAGCTTCTGATTTGCCCTCTGAGGACAGCAGGCTCCCTCCCTCCCTCGTGTACAGAAGTGACTAGAGGAGGCCTTTCTACCTGGGGCAGAGTTGAGCCACGATGCTGTAGGCCAAATTAAACAGCTGAATTCAGCAAGCCTTGAGGACACTGTGCCAGGCAGGGAGTGTGGCTGTGGCTAAGGCCGGGTCTCTGATTCCAGAGGCTCTCAGTTATCAGCAGATGGAGCCCACCTCGATAGAGCATGACTATGCACCTAAGTGCGAGGATTGTACGTCAGGGCCTTACACAGGTGCGTCAGTTAACCTGCTTTAAACAGTGAAACGTGAACAGAACAGATATGAATTACTTCTGGGTAGAAACCATAAAGCCAGCTCCTTGAGCTACACCCCAGTACATTTTTCCTTTACCCTCTTTCATGACCACCAGCAACGACCCCAGAAACAGGTTGCACTTTCCAGCTGGGTTCCAGAGTGGACATGCTGCTGAGCAGAGCAGCTACCAACTTGTGATGGACACAGAGGGGGAGTGAGCAATGAACCTTCGCAGTTGCAAGGCATTGAGGATTGGGTGCTGTTAGTCACTGCAGCATAACCTAGCCCATACACAAAGAAAATTTCTGAGGTGATAAAAATATTTCATACCATGATTGTGGCAGTGATTATGCAGGCATACACATTTGTCAAACACATAGGCCTTAAAATGGATGCATTTTATTTATGTAAATGATATCTCAATAAAGTTGATATTTTTCTTTCTTTTTTGAACCCAGGGGCAGTCTACCTCCAAGCTACAAACCCAGCCCTTTTTATCCTTTATTTTGAAACAAAATATCCTTCTTCCTAGGTTGCTGAGAGTCTCACTAAATTGCTGAGGCTGGCCTCAAACCTGTGATCCTCCTGTCTCAGCTTCTCAAGTTCTGGGATTATAGGCATGCATAATCACACCTGGCTATAAAGTAATTTTTTAAAGAGCCTTCATTCAGGGCTCTGGTCTGGGCAGCCTTGCAGGCTTCTTATCCCTCAGCATACCCCATACTGCACTTTCAAGGTCTATTTCTGGTCGGTGTCTTGCACTAAACTTTGAGGTCCCTGAGCCACAACTCATCACCCTGTGCAGTGGTTGGATCTCACCAGATATCCATGGAGAATTTGCCCAACCAAGAGTTACAATGACATGCCAAAGCAATAGGCCACCTTCTGAAATCTTTCCTTGCTTTTGCAAAGTCCAAACCTGGGTTGGAATAATCTCTGAGCAGAATCCCACAGGCCATGTCCACCAACAATACTGCAATTTCTGGATATCGGTCATTCATTCCAAGTGAACTAAACGGACTCCAAAGGAACCAGGAAGCCATTGCATACATAACTCAGCCTGGATCAACCCCTTCCTGCTGCTATGTTTTCCTGCTGAGCAAACCTCAGGATCAGAAGGTAGGGAGGAAGCAATTCTGCTCTTGACAGCTCTTGGCCCTGTCCCCTTCCTTCTATTACACATTTGTTGAGTCCCCGCTATGTTCCAGGAGCCACCGTTGGGTTGAAAGGATTCCAGGCTATGGGAGCTGGGGTTTGAAAAGAGACCCAGGGGGCAGGAGCTGTCATGGGCACAGGTCTTGGAGGGATGGGTATTTTGCAGACTGGCATTTTGCAGCCCAGTGGAGGGGAGGTCACTCATTTGAGCTGGCATGAAGCTTGCCAGTCCAACATAATCGGGCGGTGCGAGATACTAATAAAATAAGCCTGTTAATGAGTAGGGTGGGCCCCACCTGTTAGGGGCCAGTAAACACAAGACTTAACAAGAACTGCATTTCCCTGGAGATCACCAGGCTTTGAGTGAGTGAGAGGTGACTTTTCCCTCCCAGGTCCCGCCTATATGATGGCGAATGGTTGGCTTTGCACCCAGGCTGACTGGAGGGAGGGCCCTCAGCCTAATTGGAGGCTGTGACTCGGTGTACCAACCCCTAATCCCTAAATCCTTGGCCTTAGCCCACAGAGCTCATGTCGGACCAATCCCTACGAGAAGGCAGGACGAGGGTTTGCAAAGCACTCCAATCTCCATCCCGAAGGTTCGGGTTTAATTTAATATTAATGCAAATGGCCTCTGTTTGGGGGAATGTATACAAAAAGCCAACTCCTATGGGAACACCTTATGTGTTTTTTCTCAACCTTCAACACAGCATGAGATAATAATGGTTCTAATGAAAGTTGCTAATAATTGAGCATTTATTACATGCCAGCGTTTGTAAAAGGGCTCACCATGGGTTGCATCAGTGAATTTTCACAATAATTCTCTAAGTGCATACGTCTTAAGCACAGAGCCTGATTAATTTACTCAGGTAACCACCACCTAGATTAAGATGTAGCACATTTTTCCTCGTATCCTTCTGGTCCCATCCTCTTCATTACTGTCCACCCTCCTCCAAAGGCTTCTGGCACTATAGATGACTTTAAGCTCTATGGATGAGTTTGGGTCACTTTAAAAATTAATAAATAAATTATTTTTGTATGAAAGTGAAATCCACCTCACATAAAAACCAATTTTTTTTTTTTTTGGTGGTACTAGGGATTGACCCAGGGGCATTCTACCTCTGAGGTACACCCCCAGCCCTATTTTTTATTCTTTATTTTGAAACAGGGTCTCACTAAGTTGCGGAGTGCCTCACTAAGTAGCTGAGGCTGGTCGCGAACCTGGATCCTCTGGTCTCAGCCTCCCAAGTACTGGGATTATAAGCATACGCCACCACGTCCTGCTTCACCTCGCCCTTTTAATCTCGAAACAGGGCCTCACTAAGTTGCTGAAGACCTCGCTAAGTTGCTGAGGCTGGCCTTGAACCTGCCATCCTTCTGCCTTGGCCTCCCAAGTACTGGGATTACAGGTGTGCTCCACCATGCCCAACTTTCCAGGTTCTTTAGGAGCTTAGCAGGGGCTGGGTGGACCTGGAGAGAGTGGCACTAGGCTGGGTGGCCAGCAGGAGCCCAGTCCTTCCTGTTCTCTTTGAGTATTTGTAGAACTTTCGCAGTTCCTGCGCTTAAGCCCCATCCACAGACCACCCTGTCAAACATCTAAAATGCAGGGTGTCTGAGTTTAAGGATATTTTCCTTCTGAAATATCCCTTCCAGCCTGGTGGCCTAGAACATGCATCCCTGGACAGAACCTCTCATACGATGGCCCTGGGTTGAAAGGATGATGGAGCCGGGGTTCCAGGCTATGGGGGCTGGGGTTTGAAAAGAGTCCCAGTGAGTGGGAGCTGTCGTGGGCACAAGTCTCCATCTTGGAGTGGGAGGACAGGAGAAAGTCAGGTGAGCAGAGACGAGAGCTTTGCCCCCCGGGGCAGGTGCTTTGTGGAAGTGAGCGCCTCTTATTCACCCAGTGTCAGGAAGCTCACAACTCATCATCTGCGAAGTGGCCCTTACAGCTTCGCTCCCCAGAATGACCGTGAAGTGACATCACGCCGTGAGTGATCAGAGTTCTTGTAGTCTCGCTTGGTCTGGCACCGGGGCTCCAGGGAGAGGCCTGAGTGGTCCCCCGACCCTGGGCCCCTTCAGCTCTGTTAGTGTTCTACTCTTGCCTTCTTTATTTTTATTTATTTTATGCAGTACTGGAGATTGAACCCAAGGGCACTTTACTTCCGAGCTATACCCCCAGTCCTATTTTTTATTCTTTGTTTTGAAACAGGGTCTCACTAAGTTGTGGAGAGCCTCACTAAGTAGCTGAGGCTGGCTGCGAACCTGGATCCTCCTGTCTCAGCCTCCCAAGTACTGGGATGACAAGCGTGCGCCACCACG